>VMDR010002112.1:0-100584 GCA_007922815.1 Macrotus californicus
TGTTGGTGAGAGGTGTGTGTTTGTGTTAGGAAGAACATAAACCAAAAAGCATGTGGCTTGCCAAGCGAAAAAGAACGCAGCCCAGCCCTGCCATTTTCTTTGTTGGTTGCTTTGTTTGTTTCCTTCTCTCCTGCCCACCCCAAACCCCCGACTGCCAGGAAGGGAGCTGGCAGGCGCCTCCCACCCTCCGGGCTCTCGGCAGCAACAGCAGCAACAAGACGGGGTGGGGAGCGGCACCTTGCTCACAGGCGAGGGCAGAGCTCCGTTGGCCCTCTCCTCCCTGGCCTGTGCAAAACAAGACGGATTGATCATGGTTCGGTACTTTCCAGCTGCAGCTGTTATATTATTAATGATGAGAACACATTAAATGATTTCCTGACTGCATCAGAAACTAGGAAGAGATGGATGGACTGACTTAACATTATTTTTTAATTATTGTGATATTCTTGGCCTTTTGACCCACATTTTGATTTTAAGATATGGTTTAAGTTTCCCTCATTAGTTAAAAGAAAAGAAGAAGAAAGAAAAGCCTAGATTTCATTAAATCTTCTCTTTATCCAATTACACACTTTAAAATTGTACAAATAAAACTCTTTTTCAAAACACATTTCAAAAAAATGGAAGAATTTTTCTGTTCGGGTTTAGAACTTTGGGCATGCTTTTGATTAGGTCTAGATCTGTCCTTGAGAACAAACACAGCTATTTCTTGAATCAGAAACGATGACCTGATGCAGGCATGACGGGAACCTGCGCTTTGCGAGCTGGGCACAGCTCCCTGGCCCGTCGGTCACAAACGTGGGAGGGGCCTTGTTTCCATGCCTGTAAAAGGCATCATGAGAAAATAGTAAGACTGTAAGACATTAAAATATTCAAAAGTTCTAAAGTCCCAGAAACTAGAAAAGGAACAGATAGCTGATGTGTGAGTGGTAAAAAAAGATAAGCCTTATATTTCTCATTAGGTTCATTTTAAATGAGAAGTACCAAGTATTTTAAATTCCACTGTTAGAGTAATTACTAAAAGAAATCACACATTCATAATTGGAAAGCCAGAGAATTCCAGGTCCCGTCTCATCTTCAGCCTGCTTTTTAGGTAGAAACCCTAAATATTATAATGCACCCATGCACCCTCTTGTACTAAAATAGTAGAACTATGCATTTAACGAGAGACACATACTAAAGGTTTCTATACTTATAAGTGGGAGTAAAAAAAGCAAAACTTCAGTGCAAATCCAGAGCTCGAATAAATAACTAGCATAGTAACCCCTCACTTCCCAGAGTTTCCCAGTCAATAGCAGAAGTGTTGCTGTTCGAGGGGACTTTGAAGAAAGAAATCTGGACGTGAGAAAAGCACCCCTTGGTCCATGGGGACTCGCAGCTGCGGCATTAGTAATGATGACGGACTTTTATGAAGGGCGTTCTCGGCGTGAGAATGGCAGCGCTCCGTGTAGGTCACCACACGCCATCTCAGCATCACGGAGAAGGAAGACACTGTGAGGAAGGGACGCCTGCAGGCAGAAGCTGAGACTCAGAGGGTTCCCTATCTCGCCTGAAGTGACAAAACGAGGGAACAGGCCACACCTTGGAGACACCGGCCAGGTGTCAGCGTGATGCTTACAGGACTGCGCTGATGGACAGCTCCGCCGGGCCGAGCCCTCCTGGTGAGAACGTACGCCCTCCTGTCCGGGCTCTTCACAGCGGCTGAGAAATCAGTGAAAGCAGCAGCCATCTGCAGCTGATGAGCACAGGAAAGGACCATCAGATTTAAGGGCACCACTGGACAGGAACATGGCAGAGGATTTATACGGGACCACAAAGCTTGCCTGAGGAGTATTGATTGAATCCGCTAGAAACATGTCCCCAAGATGGAAAGCACTCAGGTGTTACTCGGACGTTGACTCTGAACTTCAAATGGGGACATGGCTGTGGATGGCCCAGTTACAGGTGGACGCCTGTTACTGGTGACTCTGACCACAGCCTTTGGTCTGGCCGTCGCGGCCACCTCCAGTGACGGAAGCGGTCTGGAGAATGTCAGGGGCAAGCAGTGCCCACTTTGAGACGTCTTACTCTCTCACACAGACTTGGATGCTACAGAAGCAGACAGTTATGTAAAGACAGACCCCGTGTAGGGATGAGATGTCCGTGGTCCTCTCGGTTGCCAGGCTGGCCCTGACAGCAGCTAGAAAGAGCAGCGTTCTCAGATGTGACCACAGCTGCACTGTAAGTGGGTGGCACACGTAAGACCGTTCCCCGCGCGGGCTCTGCAGGCCCGTGGAGACCCTACCAGAGAGGCAGCCTGCCCTGCGCGCACCCTCAGCACCCACCCCCGCAGGGGCACGAAGGCAGCCCTGGGGAGAGCCCACCGAGGTCCAGCCAACTGCAGGACCTTGGGCCTCTGGTATGCATTCAGCCCATTACAAAGAGAAATTCCCATGTGGCTCCCAAAATGGAAAACAATTGTCAGGCTTCCCAGGGAGAAAAAACAAAAAGCAAGAGTCGTCCTTGAAGGCAAAGAAGAGAGCTCCCGGCCTTCTTACGAGCTTGTGGGCGGAGCCGCCTCGGGCACCCACAGGTGGGTCTCAGTTTTGTGTTTCTCGGCGGCTGCTGAGTTTCCAGCATTCCCTCTTCCTTACTCTGCCTCCTCCCCCTGTGTGTGTGTGTCAGGGTTGAGCTGAACATGCTTTTTACTCTATCGTTCCTCTTTCCCCCAAAGTCTAAACACAGGTTTTCATTTAAGTAAATCATTGCTTTCTTTTATTTGTTTTTTTTTCCTGAAATGAACTGGGCTGACGCGGGTTCATGAGAGCACAGAGGCTGTGAGTGTGTGAATCCGTGAGGCGTCATCCGCACACTGCGATGGGCACCCACCACCCGAAGTCAGCCACCTTCGGTCGCCCGAGAACCACTGCTTGCCACATCCCCTGTTGTCTCATCGCTCCAGGACGAGATGGTGCAGTTCAAGCGGAAGCACCCGGGTCACACAGGAGTACCGCGATGGAGCGGCACAGGCTTTGTGAGCAACTCGGAATTCGGCCAGTTGAAACCCCATTCACGGCCATTATGCAGGACACTGGGGGTGGCGTGCAGCGTGTGTGTGTGTGTGTGTGTGTGAGAGAGAGAGAGAGAAATGAGGATGAGCCCATGAAGAGGCAAACAAGAAGAATCTTATTCTGAAGGCCATACGCTTGCCGGGCTACCATGGCAAGAATACGAACTGGCGCACCTTCCGCCCAAGCCTACAGGCCAGTCTGAGAACACCCCAGACAGAAACCAAGCTGCCCGCTGGGCGACTGGGCAAAGGGGCTTGACTACTTTTTGGCTGAAGAACAGTGGGTCGCAAGTGGGTTTCACTCCTGGGCCTTGTGTCTAGAAAGCAAAGCCAGCTGCGCTGGGGGCCCTGGGCTGCCACCCTCTCCAGCCTTTCCCCCTTTGAGAAGGCGGCCCCCACGCTTTGCTTACCTTTGCTGGTGTTACCAAGCAAATGAGAGCACTGATCTGAAGCCCCCCCCCCCCCCAGGATGGGAGGCAGGCCCTTGGGGGGACATCTGTCTCCACACTGTGGTGGCTCCATCTGCATGAAGGCGGAATCCCCCTGCAGGGAAGGAACAAGGCTCTGCTTCTGTCCTGGGGCCCCTGGACTACTCTCCTGAAAACCCAGGGATGTTTCAGGTGGATGTGGCCCGTCCTTCAGGAGAGGGGTGCTACGGAATGACTGGGTGAGCCACGGAACTTCTGTCCTGACCCTCAACATGGCCCCTTTCCTTCCTACATAAAAAGTCCAGTGTCCTCAGACAAAAACACTTCCAGGTTTACCTGCTAGAGGACATGCCACACTCATAAACTGGGGACATCAGACAGGCCACGGCTTCCTGGGAAACACTTCACACATCTGAGTGACCCCTTCTTGTTTCGACAGGCCCAGAGCAGTGGTTAGGCAGGGCTGTCCTGACGGTGTGGATTGCTGGGACACGGCGCTCAGAACAAGGTCCTTGCAAAGCACAGGAGCTCGGCCTGAGGCTGTAACTCTGGGGCAGGAGAGGAGGGGACTCAGGAGACCAAGGAGAAGAGCCAGAAGGCGCTCCGGCAGAGTGTGCGGCTCTCTCCATCTTTGCTGCTACGCCCTGTTTCAGTGGGAGAGAAGCGTCCCCTTACATGGAAATGGTTCAGAACTTGAGTCAACAGTGCACTGAAGGTCACGCTCTGAGCTCAATACTGGAAGGACAGGAGGAAGATGGGGGCCACGGGTGCGTGTGAGGGCACAGCGGCAGGAAGACGCAGAAACGTGGGAAGGCTGCATGGTGGGGGTGTCTGGGTGGTATGCCGGGCTCAGTGGCTCAGGGAGGGGACAGAGAACAGTGTGCAGAGCAGAGATGCGATGGCCATGCCCACGTGGCTATTTACATTTAAACTTGAAGGCAAGAAAATTAACTGTGACTGACAGTAAAATGTACAGACCAGCTTGTCACTCCCCACAACTCAGGAGCTCGGGGGGCCCGGAACCACCCCAAGGAAGCCCGGCGGACCGCGGGCCCTGAAGGCTGGGAGTGAGGAGGGGTTGGGCGAGGTCTGGGTGCAGGTACTAGTGAGGGGACGAGGCACAATTGCAGGGAAGGGGGAGGAACCAGGACAGAAAATTCTTGGGCAAAGGAGAGGTGGGGCTGGCAGGACTAGAAATCTTAATATTGGAAGGCCGAGGTAAGGAAAAAGTAAATGCCACCCAATGGCCTTTGAAACTGGGGCAGGCCGGTGAGCAAGGAAACATGGCCGAAGCTGTACCGAGGGAAGGTCGTGTGACCGCATCACGACTGGTCAGGGAGGGAGAGTCTGAGGGGCAGGCGGCTCCTACCGAGGCTGGCAGGGTCACTGTCCTATGCAGGGGAAAGATCTCACCTGAGGAACGAGGGAGGAGTGGACGGAAACAAGGGACATTTAAAAGCAGTTCACATGCAAAATCATCTCCAAACATTGAGAGTGAGCACACAGGCGAGGCCCTAACCACTGTGAGCTTGTTCACCTGAGGATCCTGGGGAAAGGCCGTCCCCTGAACAGAGAGAGGCGCCTGCTAGCGGGTCTCTTCCTTCACTCCTTGTGCTGGGTATCCGCCCGCACGTTTCGCTTCCACACTCCCCAAATGGGGGCTCACACCTCATCCTCTTGTGTGAGCACAGCCCTGCTCCTGCCCCTTCATCTCTGACAGATGACTCGTCTCAGCCTCTGGACAGACAGAAGCCACCCCATGGGCTTCCTCCCACACACAGCCAGAGGCTACCCCAGGCACTGTCTCCTCGTCCCCTCTCCGGAGAAGGTGGCCCTCCTGCCGCCCCCACCAGCCCCCGCACCCTGCTCTGGAACACCCTGACCCCTTATTGTCTCAGGGGTCTCTGCCTGAAATGACCAACTCTGCTCTGTTATTGATTTCTTCCACCTACTTCTCTCCCACAGCACGCAGACTGTGTTTTGGGTTATGAACTTGACTATTGCTTCCACTGCCACGGTCCGTCAGCCAAGTGCTAGACGGCACTGACCTCCACCTTCAGCACCAAGGTACAAGCAATTCGGGTAACGTTGCCCCCTACACACAGCTGTTGCTTGGGGGTGTGGTAGTGACACAGACCCAGAGTGGGTCAGAGTGCAGGTTGGGACCTGTGTGTGCCTCTCACACTGTACAGATAGGAAGGCCAGAATTATTACACTTATTTTGCTATTATAATAAAAGCAGAAAATGAATATAAAGAAAAATGTGCAGAGCTGTGGAACGGAGAGCTGCAGACAAGCCAGCTGCAGCCCCCGTCTCCGGGCTTCTTCAGCTGCACAAACCGCCCCGTGTTACCACTGTGTGGGCCAATTCCAGTTAAGAGTTATGCACCTTGTAGCCAGGAGCGAAATCACTGGTACATGAAGGACCCAACACACCCTTCGGTGACCTCGTGTTCCCCTGCAGCAACTATGACATCTGTGCTCCTATCATGTCAAAACGACTTAAGAGCCTTCTCTGCAGAGAGTCTCTGCCACTTCCTCATTTCCTCTCTGCTCCTCCACCTTGAACTTGAGCTCCCCTACAATACTCTGCTGCAGGGCACTCACCAGCACACCGGCTCCCTCCAGGTTGAAGCCAAAGATCACTTCCTTTTATCCATTTTACGGGATCTCTCAGCAGGATTCAACAGAGTTGTCAATTCTACCACAAAATGCTCTTTTCTCTGCCTTCAGCGAAATTATATGCTTCTTGAGTCTCCCCAGGCTCACTCTGTGAGAGGTCAGTTGCAAGAAACAGAAATCACTTCAGCAGTTGAGAGATGAAGGGCTGTGACACAGGGAAGGACACGCTGTCCGAATGATCGCGTACCAGCAATGTCAGCTCCCGGTTCCTGAGTTCGGCAGACAAGGAAGGCAGAGCCAAGAACTCAGGTGCAAGAGGAAGTTCATTTAACGTGCGAAGCGAAATCATGCTCAAAGGGAAGATTCAGGCAGGCTTCTCAGAGAGCTGCCTTGGCCTTTTGGAAAGAAAGTCACAGAGGCAGAAGAAATGAGCCAGCCAGGCTGCGTGGACTCAGAAAACCAATTACAGAGGAAAAAGAGGGCCCTTGAAGAAAAAAGTTCAGGGGTTATCCCAGGGTGAGGTACCACTGCCGGCTGCTCCCCCGGTTGCAAGTTTCATGGGGACCCTGAGAGCTCAGGAAAAAGAAAGCAAAGGTGCACGTGAAGAAAGAAGGTGCGATGCGCTCTAGAGAGAAAGCATGCATTGTCCTCTGTCTCAAGGGTTTTTATCTAAAGGCAGGAATTTTAGGGGAGATCTCAGGTGCGGATTTCAATCGAATATTCATCAGCTTTCCAGGGGTGGCCTTTAATATGTTGATTTATCAAAAGAAGTATATTTATCAAAGAAGGGTCATTGTCTCTACAGATTGGTCGGCTCTAGGGCAGGGGTCATTGGGCATTGCATCTGGTCCTGATGTCAGCCATGGCGTTGCTTCACCTGGTTTGGCCACTTTACTGGACCTAGAGCTGAAACACAACTGAGGCCTAGATGTTCTCTCTAGTTTGACCAAAACTCTGTCCCTGTGGTCAGCAGGCCCGAGGCTTTGTTCCTAAGATTATGTGATGCGGGTCAGAACCTCACTGTGCCGAGGGCGTAATGATGAAGGAGTAGTCCTGCTGGGGAGCAGGAGGCAGGGGGGTCAGGGTGCTGGGGGAGACCAGTTTGAATCAGCCCTCTGTCTCAGGCTCCCCATTCCACCTGCCAAGGGCTTTTCCTAGCTCCTTACTCTCCTGTCTCAGTTGCGGAGGCTGGGGGAGCAGGGTAACACCCCACGGCTACCAGCACCAGAGCCCTGCTTAACCAGGAAAGGCCTCTGGAACTGTGGTCCCTGGGAGTGTCTGCTTCAGCTTAGTCCGTAAATGTCACCACCATCCACTCAGCTCCATGAGCCCAGACCCAAGAATCCACCTTGAGCTGTTTCTTTTACTTCATTCTCTGTAATCATTCAGTTAACAAATCATTCAAATCTAATTCCAAATAAGTCCTGAATCTACCATTTTCTGTTGTCTCCGTCTGTCACCCTAGTACCAGCCTCCACGCATTCCACATAGGCCACAGGCTGGCCCTCGTCACCGGAGCCCGTGAACTAGCTATTTCCCTCATTCTTCACCTGCCATCCAGAATGGCCAACCAAAACTCGGTCAGAAAGTGTTCCTGCTCAAAACCCTGTAGCGGTTTTCCATTGCTCTGAAATAAAGCCCTCATTTCACACACTCCGTGTGAGCTAGCGTCTGCTCACCTGTCTCACCTGTCATACCTTCCCCCTGTGTCCCTGGTCCTGCACACACTGGCCCCTTCCCATGCCCAGATACTACCCAGCTGCTCCCACAGCTGGGAATTCATGCCCGCTCTCCTCCTGCTCAGAAGACTCCGCTCAGGACCGGTCCTCCCGACCACGCAGGCTTCGCCATTTTCACAGAACGTTCTTCTCTGGTTTCCAAATCTACTGCTGCCTCTCCCACTCGCTCTCTCCCCGTCACTCTCTTGGCTGTCTTCACAGCATGGTGACCTTTTGACATTCTAGTGCTTACTGTGTATTAATTCCAAGAAAGCAATAATTTATTTGGCATCCCCTCCACCAAATGTCTAGCACCTAGAACTGACTTATAGCAGCCTCTCCGTAGAAGTCTGTTGTGTGCATGGTTAGATTTGTGGCAAGCAGCACAAAGTAAATATGTCCTTAGAGTCGCAGATGTATAATATCCACTAGGTAGCATAGCAGAGTGACAAAACTTCTTGTTCCTCTGCGGGGATGGGTCCCCCTTCTGGGCCAGGGATGGGGAAGAGACAGAGTCCGGGAGGGCAAATGAAGGTGAGGGAAAGCCACCCCCGAGCACCAAAACCCGGGAAGCAAAGCAGCATCCTTCCCCTGGTTCTCAGTCCAGGGTGTCTGAAGTTTGCACCTTTCCTCTGAATGCTGAGACATGGGCGCTCTGTCCACTCATTCAAAGATGTGACAAGGTCACAGTCCCTGAAAGAGGGAAACAGGACTTGGGAGTGGGACACAGACAGGGCTGGGTTCCATGCCTGTCTCCTCTCTACCGTGTGCACCATTTCTCTCAGGTCTTTGCTTCACCGGGTTCCTGCCAGTGGGTCCCTTTGGAGGGGCAGGCCATATAGTTTGTGATTTATTTCTCAACCAGCTGGAATTAAAAACAAATCCCAACTATAATTTCCTGTCACAATAAATTTTTACTTCTGTTCTACTTAACTCGGCACACAGTGTTTGAAGTCGAACGACCAATAACTAATTGGGGAGTTGGGGAATTCTTTGGAACTAATAGAATTTATCTTCATTAATTAATATGTATAGAATTCTGTGCTTACATTGACCAACTAATTCCTGATAAATGCTCTAATAAAATATATTTTTGTTTAGTTTTAAAAAGTCTTAGCCGCCAAAAAGCTGATTTCCATATTTATTAAGATTGGGCAGCTATACCAAAAGAGCATAAATTAAGGCAAAATGTACCCCTGCATTGCCAGATGTGCCTAGGATGCCACTCCAGAACTAAGCCAAACAGTGTTCAGACTCAGTTTTGAATGAAAAGGTTGATATACCTCAATAAAGCCCCCTAATTTCCTTTTGTTCTTGAAATGAACGTCCTAATTTACTGACTCATTTAAAGAGAGCAATGAAGCAAAGAATAAAAGAACAAAATTAATCCAAAAACTTCATCAGAATAGTTCCTGATAATATGTGGCCTCATCCTGAAGAATAAGACCTAGAAGGCACTGGCAATTGTATTTAACGTTATTATGTAAATAGTGATTTTATAGTCATTATCTCGTTTGCACAGCTCTGAATAACCCTAATATTGCTTATGATAAACATTACAAAATAGAAAACTTCTGCCATCAAATCGGTCACACTCAGGCACCCAAGTTCTGGCTCACGCCTGGGAGGATGAGGACAGCACACACCCTGCCCCGATCCCCGAGGACCGTGTGTCCTCCCGACCCCAGCGCCGACCCTCGGCCGGTCCCGCTGCCTCGCACCCGGGCGTTTCTCTACAGCCACCAAGAGGCACAGGCGCCCGGTCCTGGAGAGCTGTTTCCAGCCACAGTTCAAAACTGAAGAACAGAGTGACTTGGACTTGGTAGATATGAAAAAATTTCAAAAATAGCCCCAATTTTTTATTTTAAAATAACACATGAAAAAGATAATTTCTTCTCTCATTCCCTTAGAAATCATCCAAAAGGAGAAGAAAGAAACAGAAGTTCAAATCCCATCCCAGTGCAAGTAGAAGGCCCTTCCACAGGGCAGAAGCTCACACTCAGGCAGGACTCAGGCACACTGCACGTCTATGACACGCAGGGACAAAGTACGTGCACAGGCAGGATCCCACGGGGACGCAAAACAGCTGCTGGTGGTCACCTTCCACAGAAGCTCTGCGGGCCACCTGCATCAGCAGTGCCACAGATGACGAGGACAGTGTCCACTGTAGACCGAACCTTTCATGAAACAAATGTCACTGACACGGGTCTCTTCCCTGCACCCGGCCTTCTCCTGGTCCGCGTGTGGGCGTGGGGCCAGCTGTGGGACACTGGGTGGGAAGATCGAGAGTCTCTCCTGAGCAGATGAGATCAGATGCAGAAAAACAATGCCATGAAATTTAAAATGTTTTCTGGTGAGGCATCTGCCAATCTGCACATTAAAGGGAAAAAAAGTGTCCCAGATGCCAAGATCCGGATAAAACCTAGAAAACAAAAAATTGCTCCGAAGTGGACGCTGGGCACAGATGCGTCTCCACGTCTCCGGCTCTCCGGCCCTGTCAGCAGCCGGTCAGCGGCCTCTCCGGGCCAGACCGCCCCCATTTCCAGGGAAGGAGGAGGGTCCTCCCCTGCAGGGCCCGCGGGTCCCCAGGCTGTCCTCACTCTCCTGCAGACCTCTAGGCCACCTCACCTGCCATCTTAACAACCAGCCCTGAAAGAAGCACAAAGTGCTAAATTCTCACTTCATTAGGAGCCCAGAGCCAGACGTCAGGACGCTTCTCTCCCACAGGTGTTAGGAACCATGCCGGTCACACCAGGCCCGAGACAGAGCGGCCGTGAAAATCTAAACACACGTATTTGCAAGATTCTAAGCACCCGCTTCCTTTCCTCCTAGCAGGGAGTGGTGGGGGTGGCGGGCGGGGCTGGGGTGGCAGGTGACAGGGGGGGTTTCCCTGAGGTCACAGCTAAGTGTCAATGGGTGTGTCTAAGAACTGAGACCAGGCAGAGCCTGAGAAGGACCTCAGTGCAGGCGACTTAGGGGAGGGTCTCAGGGAGGAGGTGACAGGCTCCTGTCCCAGCGAAAGGAGGGAAGCCAGTGAAGGATGTGACTGAGCTGGTTACCAATGGCAACCAGCTCAGTGAGGTCTCAGTGAGGTCCTCTGAGGAGCCACGTGGGCCACCCTCTGCTTCGCTCTGGAGTGGCTGGGAGGTTGACGCACATATCTGTCCATGTTCACCCTCTTTGGCTAAGGGGGGTTAAGGTGCCCTGGGGGATGCACTCCCTGCACCTGCCAGCTGCTCAGTTTGGGGACTTAGTGAGCTGCCCAAAGCTTCCGAAAATGCCGAAGACACGCCAGCACTTGAGGTGGGCAGGTGGTGGGTGGTGAGAACACCCCACTGTGGCTGCCCTGAGGTCCCAGGTGGGCTGAGGGCGGAGGGGCGGGACAGGCGAGGTGTCTGCTCCCAGGGTGAGGAAGTGAAGCTACAGGAAGCCACCTGCAGACACACCCACACCCACCCCATACTCACGCCTGCAAGTCTTGGGGATCCCCACATTTCTCCTACGTGATGGTCGTCATCACCCAGCAGGACGCCAGTGACGGAGTCAAGGGACTTTCATACAACCAGGATCGCAACGCCTTGTATTTGGGGACACATTTGAAGATTCTGACATCTGTTACGGTGTTCCCTATGGAGTCTCCCCAGTCTCCGGTTGCTCACAGTGACAACGTGGCGTTGGGGGAGGAGGTCAAACTCTGTTAGATGTGGGTTTTCAAACTCACGTCCAATTTCCAGCGTCCCTGCCACCCCCCTCGTTTCACAGAGACTCTTGCCCTTCCTGACCCCAGTGGGAAACAGCTGTTCCTGACCTTTCCCACAACCGCCCGAGGCGCAGTCTGTCCTGCTTGGTCCGTGAGCCACCGTGAGCCCGCCTACTTCTCAGCTTCCTGACGCTCACCCCCATTTGCCTCTCCTCTTCTGTTCCCATAGCTTCCAGCCTCCTAAAGCCCTTCTGTTACCTTAGTGCAGTGTCACACAGGAGGGGTTGGGCACAGATGCTCTGTCATGCTTAGCCCTACTGTCAAAACAAAGTTCCATACCAACCGTGTCAGCCATACGCTGAGGGCTTTAAAGGATGAATACAGCCTGGCCTGCTCGCGTAGGACTTCCTGATTAAAACATAAATGCAAACCACATTCCAGCTATTCCAGTGTTCCACAAACCGCCCCCACCCCCGCCCTCCCAGACAAGGAAGCGACAATGCTGAGGACATAAGACGCTCCTCGCTGGCTCACACTGCGCCCCATGCCTTCGTGAACATCGTCTGGAAACGTGTGGCACCTGCTGGCTGTCCCTGCGCCGTAGCTGTACAGGCACTCGGGGTGGAACACCCGAACCTCGAATGAGTCAGTAAGGTCTCTTTCCAGAAACGAATTGTTTTCCAACCTTGTATTTCAATAAATTGCAACAAAAGTCACTCATCACAAGACAAGAAGGCTCGGGTGGATCCTGGACATCTGGGAGGGACGTGTCTGCAGAGTGACTTCTCCTGCTCGCAGAGAGAATGAGGGTGGAACCGCTGTGGCCCCGACTCGGGGTGTAACACAGACACAGACCCAAACACTGCGGAACAGGAGGGAAGCCAACCTGAGGAAAGGGAGGGGACGTGTTGGTGCCCCCATTAGCGTCCCTGCTGTCCACATGCAATGGTGCTGGAAGCGAAAGGAACGGAGGTGTCACATTTGCGCCTGAACAACATGCCGACCCACTCCTGCCTGTCAGTAGGGGCACAGACGGGTGGGGGTCCGTAGCAGCTTCCCACGAGGACAAAATGCCCGGGGCAGGACCGCAGACAGACCCGAACATGGTGCCCGGCTCCCCACGCCACCAGCCGGCCCTCTCCGGGGCAGAGCTGAACCCAATGCCAGGCTCGGGCTCCTCCCCAGGACAAAGAAACCACGTCCACTCCACAGGAGAATAAAGGGAAAGTGGATGATTGGTCAGGCATGTTGCTGATAGCACACCCCGATGTTGCCTTGCCCACCTCCACAAAACCTTCCCCCCTGAAAAGAACAGAAAATGTGACATGGGGTGACATGGGATTTCACTGGGCAGACATGCTCATCTGTGCCAAGTTTCCGCACTGCTCGGCCAATGGGGAGCAGGGGTGAGAGGGGCAGGGGCGTGCGGGCGCTGCTGACCCCAGCACACAGGTGCTGCCCCGTCCAGCCCATGGGGCAGCCCCCTTCTCCTTCACCGGAAGGCAGCTCGAACCCCTGAACTCAGTGGGTGGATGACCACAGCCAAAGCCAGGTCCAGTAAGTGACAAAGACCTCGTCCCTGGCGCCTTCTCCTTTAGCACCATCCATTGGCCAGGTCACCAAGCCCGTGAGAAACAGAATGAAGAAAGTAGCCATGACATCTGACCTTCACGTGCCAATCTGGTTTTTGAACAATGGAAGCCTCTGGCCCTCTGTACATTCAAGTCACTGGAAGTCTCCCCTCACCCTGGGTTACGGGACTGGAAACCGCTTTGTCAGCCAGTCCATTTTATGAAATGCAGATGAATACTAACGTTCACATCACCTCAACTTTGCAGCAGGAAAAACACCTGGTTCAGTCACACAACACATTCTGAGTGGACAGGCAGAGGGAAGTCGGGAAGGCCGAGAATCTATAACCGCACGTCTGCGTGGCCGTCCTTACTGTCACCCAGCCAGGTCACGAGCCGTGTGTCAGCCCCACAGTCTTTGGGATGAGGGGCCTCCCTGTTCGTTCTGTTCCTCCGGCCCCGACTTCGAACAACCGTGTGGCACCACACACTGAACCCCCGTGCGTCTTCCCATCTTTTTCCCTCCCTCGCTCCAGGACCCAGTTCTCTGGCTACCAACCCAGCGACTTCTCCTTTACCCTGACGGAGGGAACCTTCCACCCTGGCCACCCAGAGATGCTGGGACAGTGTCTGTGTGAGAAGGCAGGGTGCCGGGCTTCCTACTCTTCCCTCCAGCCGGGGAGGGCGGTGGCCAGCCCTAAAGACACTTCAGGTGGACCCGAACGCAAGCGAGGATGCTGGGGCGTGAGGCCCAGCAGAGGCCATGACTTCTGGGGGAGATCAGCACCTGCCAGGCACACTGTCACCGTGGCAGCCAGGCGGCTCTGGTGGAGGGAGGTGGCCCTGTTGCCACCTAAAGGAGCCACCCTTGGTCCCAGGGGGTCACAGAGGCAGGCAGGGGCTTCTCACGTTGTCAAAGGTCCCAGGGTGGACAGTGAGAGCTAGTGGGGTCGGAGGCCGCAGCAAAACGTAGCAAAGAGGAAATGTTCAGAGTGGTCCACACCTTCCTCCTGTGCGCCCCAGGCCATGCAAACACTTACCTTCCGACAGGTTTTGTGCAAGATGAAGAGCCTCTCAGGCAGAGAGGCACTGCCTGCTTCTCTTGAGGAATTTTTGCTGTAAAGAGATTGTAAAACGTGTGTCTGTCATCTGTCACGATATCCAGTACGCAGAAGGGCACCGTCAACATCAGAGAGAAAAGGAACAGAACAGAAAAGGGAAGAAAGAAGAGCATGAAGTAGAAGAAATGAAAGAGGAAGGAAGAGCAACAAGGCCTGGAAAGATGGACAGACAAGATGAGGGGTACCGGGGAGGGGAGTGGGGACGGGGAGGGACAGTCCCTTTCCTAACACAGGGCGGTTGGACCAGCGCACGCACTGCCCCTTTCACTTCCACGACGAGGAAGTCGAGTCTGCTGGAGGGGACTGTGTGCAGATGGTCACCTCTGTAAACCCACGCCCTCTAACCCCCTGGCCCCCGCCTCTCATCCTTCTGCGGTCACTGCCCCCTACTCCCTCCGGCCTCTGTCCGTACCTGCCTCCTCTCCAGCCCACCTTTGACTCACAACAGAAACCTCAGAGGGAAACGGAAAAGGTACTGAGAGCTTCCAGCGCTCTGCCTAGACATGAACCCTCGCCCCCGTGGGTGCCTCGCCTACTGTCCGGGGCTGGAGGCGTTCCTTCATATTGTTTTGCCCCCCACTCTCCGTGCCGACAGATGCCAGGCAGAAAAGGGAGGTACCATACGGCTAAGGGTACCAGTCCGGGCAATGAGAGGAGACGAGGGTGTTTCTACATTTTGGGGGAGGGAGGGGATGCTGGAACTGGGGCCCTGCGCTGACCCCAGCGTCCACACCCAATAATAGGCAAGGACACTTGTCTTCCTTCTGCCCTTCCTGGACATCTGTCCTTCCTTTGTTCCATTTCCCTACACACATTTTGGATTGCTTTTCTTCTCGGGGCAGAGGCGAGAACGACGGGAGCCCTCATTATCAACACACAGTGCAGACCGAGGAACTGCTCTGCTCTGTTGTTCATTTGGCTCCCTGGAGCCCACACGGGAGTGGGATCACCCACGTGCCACACTGCCCACACATTGCTCAGAGCACTCGGGCTCTGCTCCTTTTTCCTGGATCTCTCTTCTCTGTGCTCTTCTGATTGGATCATTTTATGGCTGCCTTCAAGTCAAGTCACCTTTCTTCCAGCATCCCTAATACAGCTGAGGGACCAGCAAGCTTTTATCCGTTTCTAAAAGAAACACGTTGTCGCAAGATTTCTGAAAACCTGAACCACAATGTAAGCCTGTGGGTGTGAGAACATCTACGTACAAGGTCTGTCTGGCAAAAGTCCAGCCGTTGTTAATACAACAAGAGCAGTTTGTGTGACATCGATGTGACCTGGCAGCCAGGGAGGGTGGACTGGAATGCTCACGCGTGAACAATGACAACGTCACTGTACTAGTCAGTGGGGGCGGTGGATGCCATTGACTGAGCATGTGCACTGTGTAGCCGTCACATTCAAGTGACTGAGCGAGTAGAGCAGCAAATCTGCATCAAATTTTGCGTTAAGCTTGAACGTCCCTCTGCAAAAACTATTCAGGTGACTCAGGAGGCCACAGCTGTGGGTAACTGGTGATTGGCCGCGGATGGCGACTGGGAGAACTGTGTGAGGTCCCAAGTTGCCTGCTTTGAAGGGGACTGAGGTGTCATTGTCCTATGTACAGTGTTTCTTGTATCTTCTTCAATAAATGTCTCTATTTCTCATATCTCCTGGATGGAGACCCCCCCATGCACACTTGCAGCCCTCGGCATCCCCAAAGAGCAGCCCAGGGTGGAAGGGCCCGCGCTCCAGAACAACCTTCACTGCGACGTGCCCAAGCCCTCCTCTTCGATTCGGATCCTGCTCCGGTGACTTCTCTCTCATGCAGTCGCTGCCTCAATGTTTAAAACTACAAAGTAAAGCCGCTACTTTACCTTCTGGTAGAAACTCTCAAATGTCTTCCTTGTCCCTCTGGTTCGCCTTTCTGTGGATCCTCTGAAGCCCGGCAGGGCTTACTGGGTCCCTGCCCACCGTCCACGACAAGGGCAACGCGGTGTCCAGTTTCCCCGGGTCGGTTCCATCCCAGTCTCGTCCGTCTGTGAATGGCGGATTCTCAGTGTGAGGGTAACAGGTACAATGGGAGCCGTTTGCTGTGGGTTGTGATGCGTTTTTGGTGGGATTCAGTGAAACTGAGGGAGTGGACGGCTCAAATGCCTAGGTTACAAGACTTTTTCCAAAACAAGTGATTTCCAGTTCTTTGTTTTAACAAAGTGAAGGAGGACCCAGTTGAGCCATCAGGTAAGAAACCATTAAAAATAGTGTAGAGGTGGCTCTTTGGTCTCGGCGGCAGAGGCGAGGTGACGAAAGGGACGTCATCATTTGGCAAGCACTGCAACAAGGCGCACACGCGGGGCCGCCACTGTGACTCGAAGGCCCACCGCCTGCAGGAGCCCACTGGCGGCAAGTGCGGCTGCCCCGTCAGGCGGAAGGGGAAGCGTAACTGGAGCGCCGAGGCTACGCGATGCAGCACTATAAGTCGTGTGACGCAGATTCAGGCAGGGGCCCCGGGGACAAGCAACACCTAAACCCACAAGAGCGGCTGCCACCACGTCCAGTTCATCTGGAGGATTCCAGTGATTAGTCCCACAGTCAATGTTCCGGTGTCCGAGAATAAAAATAAAAATAAAAAAATAAAAATAAAAATAAAATAAAATAAAAATAAAATAAAATAAAATAAAATAAAATAAAATAAAATAAAATAAAATAAAATAAAATAAAATAAAATAAAAATAAAATAAAATAAAAATGGTGTATAGATCGTTGTGTGATATTTGGTATTCACCAGAAAGAACTGAGAAACACTGTTAATATAAGACTCCTTAAACAAAGTATGAAAGAATTATGAAAAATACAGTTATTTAGAAGTGAAATGAAAACACTAGGTTAAATTTTTTAAAAAATGACAGAATTTCTGATTATTGAAAAGCTGGGCCATCCATCATCTATCCACCTATCTGCCATCTATTCAGAGACCATCTATCTGTCTGGTTGGAACTAAAAAGTATGCAGAGTAGCCCTGGCTGGTGTGGCTCAGTAGATCGAGCACCAGCCTGCAAACCAAAGGGTCACTGGTTCAATTCCCAGTCAGGGCACATCCCTGGGTTGTGGGCCAGGTCCCCAGTAGGGGGCGTGCAAGAGGCAACCACACATTAATGTTCCTCTGCCTCTTTCTCCCTCTCTTCCCCTCTGTCTAAAATAAATAAAATCAAAAAGAGAGAAGTATGCAGAATATTATTTCACTAATTGCTTAGAGTCCCAGTACCAACCCTCCCATCTCTATTGCCAAATCATCATAATATAATTTGGTTTTTAAGGATTTTTTTTAATCCTTAATTCACCTTAAAGAAAAATATCTAGCATTTCCAGGGTCCTAACTTAAGTCAGGACTTGTGCATGGGGGGACAACGATTCGTGACAAAAACGTGCCAATGTCAATATACGACACTGTAATCAGCATCTCCCATACTCCCTTATAATTTTATCAGCCCCACAAGTAATCGCAGAACTTGGCTTTATAATTTTTAAAAACAGAATGTACTTGTAAATGGTGCTATTTTTGAACCAAACACCTGAAGTCAAATACAAGCTGGCCAACAACAGGACAAGCCTGGAAGAGGCCAGAATAATAGCACAGCATGATGAGTGAGTGCATCGGGGTGCCAGCTCAGGGCGCAGTAATTAAAGCGAGGTGCTGGCCCCCGCCTGGGCGGTGTGCCCAGTGGCGAGGCAGACACCTGGCTCTCCCTCCCCTCACAACCAGAGGCCAAAGCCAAGCTCTACAGGACGCGCTCACCCTGGCCGCTCTTGCCGGGATAGGCAGCGGGACCCTGTGCAACAGCAGCATCCAAAAGGCAGGTGTCTTGCCCAGATACCCTGCACTTCCCGATCCCGTGTGAGTAGCCGAGATGCAGGAAGAGAGCATCTTGCCCTCAGCTGACTGATGTGGCTGGGAACTCAGTGGTCTCAGGCAAACAGAAAATCGGGGAGAGAGAAGCCGCCGCTGCGGACTGTAATTACCCCTTTGCACACCATGCCCTGCGCTGCAACTGTGACAGTGTGTCATCTGACAAACGTGCCTCCACGGGGGGCAGAGCCAGCTGTGTTCGGGGTCCTTGGCTGCTGACTGTGGGGGCTGCAGGGACACTGCCTCAGGCGCCCCACCTCCTGCCACGGCTCCAGTCCTCGAGGACGCAGAGGGGAACACTGCCACCCTCCCCATACTCCTCGCAGGGGCGGTGCTGGGACTTACCCAGTGACATAGCCACTTCGACACTGCGTTAAAAGGACAGTGGTCGGGGACGCGGTCCTGCTCACCTACACCCACCCACATGGACAGAGCAGGAACCCGCAGCCAAGCTGAGGAGTTCGCTCCATCCATCATGGACTTTCCTGGAAGCCTGTTTGGATTCCCGCAGGACTCTCTGGGCTAGGGGCCCACGCAGGTTGACATGGCCGCAGAAGGAAAGACCAAATAAACTAGGGAGTCACCGTGAAGATCTAAGGCCCTGTCATCAATCAACAGTCACCCCGGATGCGGGTGATGCCAAACCAGTAGCCATGCCAGTAAGACCTGTGTGAGGACACGCATGGGGGCCTGTGCCCTGACTCAGCCCATGAGACTCCGCTCAGCTGCTGTGGCAACCCCACCAGGCCATAGCGTCCCCCAGGACCCCTACTAGCATGACGGGCAGAGTCCTGAAGGGCCGTCAGCTCCAAATCCCCAAGCGGTCACACCAGGGAGCCCTGAGGCTGTGGAGGGGGCTGTCGGCCCGGCCACCCAGGTCAGAGGACTGCCCACCGGCCGCCCAGGTGACCATGTTGCCTCCAGCCACCGGCCATGAAGACAGGAGCAGGCGGGCGCGCTGGGAGAGTTCTGATGGGACCTCACAGGCACCTGGGACAGAGCTCTGCGGCCACCCCTCACCAGGCAG
The DNA here is from genome assembly GCA_007922815.1 of Macrotus californicus. Taxonomy (NCBI): domain Eukaryota; kingdom Metazoa; phylum Chordata; class Mammalia; order Chiroptera; family Phyllostomidae; genus Macrotus; species Macrotus californicus. The sequence continues at coordinate 19,114 of VMDR010002112.1, forward strand.
GGCAGGGTCCCCTTGCACTTCAAGGACAACAGGGCGTGAGGGAGGCCCGTGAGCAGGAGAGGAGAGGAGGGCTCTGTGCAGAGGCAGGCCAGACCCTCCCGTAAGAGGTAACCAGGCGTATTTCCTCGACTCCGATTTTCACCCTGGATACGTTATGCGTCACGTTTCACTTCGAAACTTTCTCAGAACTGAGGGCTTCGACTTCCTCCATGGGGTCTCAGTGCTTCATCACCGAGACCAATTACACAGTCACCCAAACACAAACATCCTGTAGTAGACCCAGAGCGCCGGGTAGCATCAGGGACACTGAAGTGTAAAAATCGAGGCCCTTTTATCGCCAGCCCCCTTTCACCAATAACTAGTTTAATTTCTTTCTAAATGCCAACTGCTTTGTGGAAAGCAGGGCCAGGTCTCCTTCTGTAAATGACGACAAAGATGTTCTTACGTCTACACAGCACTTCCCATGTGCAAAGCGTTTGTACCGGCAGCTCCCATCTGATCACCACCAGGTCCCGGTGACACCAGGGGGGCAGGGATTGCGGACACCCCCACCTCCTGGGCCACGGCGGCGCAAGGAACCCCTGGGGTCACGAGGACGTGACTTAGCGACAGCAGGGCCATGACTGCAAGCCCGTCCTCCCCGGGAAGGCTCTAGAACTCGAGCACACGCTCCCTGCACACAAGCGCGTCTGAGCGGTCCATCACCACCCGGAATGGACCACAGACCATCTTCATCCCCAGGACAATTTCCAGATTTCTGAGCAATTTCCGCCTCCCAGCACCAGTAGGCACGCTCACTCACCCTCTTCTGCATGTGTGCTGTGTCAGAACGCTGTCTCACCAACCTGGGGCCCAGAGCCACATTTGGGTTTAGGGATTCATGCATGCGCACAAAGCGAGGCCTCCTCCCCCGTGTCACTTCCTTGGGTCCCAGGGGGCTTGTGAGGTGGCGGCCTCACGCGGGTCTGCTCTCTGCCCTGAAGACTGACCATGGCCCTGGGACTGTGTCCTCGTGACCACCAACCATCCTCCATCCCCCAGAGCTGGGGGACCACACACTTTGTCCCATGGTGACATCACTGGGCTTCGGAAGCACACAGGCAAGCCTCCTGAGTGGCCCGTGACGAATGTCCACAGTGGCAGCACCTTCATTCCATGGAGATGTGGCTCCTGTGCTCAGAGCAGAGCTGTCTCTCCCCCCAAGAAGGGGCCGCTGGATGACGGGCCTGGGCCAGGCACTGGCTGCTCCTGTCCGAGGCGGGCTTTGGTCCAGAACCCACTGAGGCCAGCAATGAATTGAGGTGTGAATTGGACCCCACCTCCTGTGAATAATTCCCAACCGTAAATTAATTCCTTGAAAAGTCTCCTTTTGTACCCAAATGGAACGCAGCAGGTAAAATTAGAAATCTGCCTCAGCCCTGGGCCATCTGCACCTGTCTGCGGCTGTCCCTGGCAGGGTCCCCGGGAGGGAAACGTGGAGACAGCGCTGAATGGTCAGGACAGTTATGAGGAGGTGCTCGTAGGTCCACAGAGAGGAGGAGGGGAAATCAGAACCAGATTACAAGTGTCTCTTCCAGCATCTAAGATCGAATACAGGACCCTAAAGAGATGGGCGATTGTACTGCTCCGTATCTGCAGCCCAGTTTTATCGGAGGTTTTCTTTTTCTCACAAATGAGCAATTCTGACCTTTTCTGGTGAGTGGATACCACTAAAGTTTTGGAACAATAAGCCTTTCAGTATCCAAATTACCTAATTGTCTTTCCCATCTGACCTTTCCGCGCATGGGCAGAACGAGACAAGAAAAATCAAAGGAACTTCACAATCCTAAACTTAAAAGCATCAGGGAAATGATTTTAGGCAAAATATTTCCCCGGGGGGCTTAAGGGTGACATCATGTAGCCCGTCTTTGGCTTCTTAAAAAAAAAAACAACAACCCTCAATTCTTTCTTTGGCACTTTCCGATAAAACAGCAATAGGACAACTATGAATGGTGCCCCCCGCCCCAGAGTGACAGCCTGGGGCAGCTCGACCTCATGCCACAGGACAGACTTATGGAGCCAATCACAGATGGTCCTGATCTATACCGATGCATGACTTCATGCACCATAGTTATTGATCCCTAAAAGCCCCTCTTTGTGCTTTAACCAAAGTCCCTTCATAGAAAGTTCATTAATGGGCTCACAAAACGGCACGCGTGCCAACAGGAAATAACTGGCTAAGTCACACACATCAAAGGCTCCAATGTGACGTGCGCCACTGGAAATCTTTCAGCGGAAGCCAAGCGAGAGCAAGTAGCATGAAGGGAAGGCGAAGCTTTAACACGCCGGGTCCTGTCCACAGCAGAACGCTGCAGAGATCCCTCACACAGCGCACGTGGGACAGCGGGAAACGGCGGAGATGTGTTAAACACACTTTTTCCTGGACCCAAGACCAGGCCCTTGAACCCTACAGAGAATGCGTTTGCGTGGGGAGGGGAGGTGTGTCCCCACACAGGACAGTAATCCCTCTTTGTTTGATAAGGGACAGGGCACACTCAAGTGTGACGCGTCGTTCTGTGTCTGCCCGTCGGTGCCCTGTGCCACCTTACAGGGCACGTGGCACACTGCTGGGGTCCAGGAGAGGCCAGAGGACAGCGAGGAGACAAAGCGAAGCCACACGCCTCCGCTGCAGGCGTGCGGTTCCCCGCGGCAGACCTGCGATTAGGAATAGGTCACAAGTGGCTGCCACAGTTCGGAAAACTGCCGTTGACAGAACTAGACAGCTCAGGCTCAGAAGATACCTCGTGCTGGCAAAGGCTATGGCCCAGCAGACGTTCCGAACCCTGAGCGCTTCAAATTCTAAGTGCACTGTGAGCAACGTCTTTTCTTAGGCCATGTGACAGCAGAGAGAAATCCAGTCAGTCACTTTTGGTGGGGGAAAGACTTGGAATCTCACCCTGTGGGTAACACATATAATTAGCAGATTACGCATTAGTTACTTGCTAGTCATTAATAATTTATTTGAAACTGTAGCAGAAGTGCCCGACCCCCAATTCCCCTTCGCTGTCCCTGTCCTCCTGTCCCTGGCCAGGCTGCTCCTTGGAGACGTGTTGTGAAGCTACCAGGGGAAGGGCGGGTGGAAATGCTCTGGGGAAGGGACATGTCCAGCAATGTCAGGAGCCTGACACCGAGTCAGACAGACTGACGGGGACTGTACTGAGGGCGCTTGGGACAGTGACCTCAGCTCTTCAGATCGCCCTGTGCTGTGCATTCTTACAAATATTTTGTAATTATTTGCTTGTCTACTTTCAAAAATTCTTCTACCATCTGACACCATGAAAACTCTAGATCTGTGATTTGCTTTTTTAATTGGGAGTTGGAAGGCAGTATTTAAGCGGCGGGAACGCGTCCTGAAATGGTCTCAGATTTATCTAGCATTCAGATTTAAGTTCTTTGTTTTAACTGTCCATCCCAGGAAAGTGGGGGGGCCAGTAACTGAAGCTGAAAGTCTCAGCTCTGGCCGAGCTCGGGGCTCCGAGCTGTGACATCATAGTGCCAGAGGGGGAAAAGTGGCGTCCAGCCGGGGCTCCTGACAAACGGCTGAGCTGTGCACGTCACACGGTTCTCAGGACAAAAGTCATCCTGTGCTCCCTTCCTCCTGCTGCACAAGGCCTCAGGCGGGAAGCCCTGCCTCTGTGGTTTTCCCGGTGACATTATCTTTGGTGAAGAACGCTAACCCGAGCTCTCTCATGTAAAATTCTGGCCTGTGAGACATGAAAGACACTGGGGCGCGGGGACGAGAGAGCTCCGTGCGGATGTCTCAGGCCTCAGACACTAATTTAATGATCTCGGACAGCCGTGATTTCAGATCTGCACCCTCCTTTCCCCGCTGAATGAAAAACTGCTGTCATGCTACACTCTCTCCTCACCTTCACAAAGGGGCTGTTTTTCTTCCCTCGAACTCGGGCAGGGCTCCAGGAGAAGAGGAGAGAACAAAGTAAGTAAGAAGCAGTCGTACATTTTTTTAAAATCGTACTAAAAAAATAAAAAACTACTCGGAGGAATTTGGCAGGACTGCTGCCCCGGGGAAGCATGTGGTGGTTACAGCGGCGTGAAGACCCATCGTCCCGTCACCTCTGATTTGGTGCCTATTCTCTCCCCTTCTCGGAAGCCCCTCGGGCACACCTGGGTGACTTTCAGTGCTTTTCTCCGGCACTGAAGTCACGCAGAAAGCAAGCCTGCCCGTGGACCATCGCAGGGCCCGTTGGTGGAGCGTCATCAAGGGCGCGTGCGGCTCTGCCTCTGGTGCGTCTCTTCCTGACATTGCTCTGCCACTGCACTTCTCATGGGAAGAAGCCTTTCTCTCTTCCACAGCCAGGAGCGAGGGAAGCCACACAGCCCCAGATTCTGCAGACATTCCGGGTGCACAACGGCACCGACGGGGAAATAAACATGGCTACGGTGTTGCTAAGATTAATCACAAGCTCTCTTTGTACTTACCCAGGTGATGATTCACACAAGAGAACTATGGTGCCCAAAATACAGCCCTTCAAGAGCCACGGGATCGACAGAGCTAGAGAATAAAAGCAACTTAAAATTTTGAAATAGTTTATGCTTTCACACTATGGATAAAGAAAATTTAGGAAGCAAAAATAAGAACGGAGGATCTTGAACTTCAGAGTGAATAAGAATTACTTAAGGCAACTGGCAAAAATTCAGCTTCCTCATACACCTCCCTCAAGATTCACGTTTCCCAGGTCTGGGCAGGATCCGGGGTCTGCATTTCAGCAAACAGTCCTGACACTTCAGGTTCAGAGACTATTTACAGAGCACATCAGACGCACGGGCAACCCTCGGGGCCCTCGACTCCAGGTTCAGCTTTGTCTCTGCTGCACTTGCGAGGCCTTTGACTGCTATGGAGTTTTTAAATCCCATTTTTAAACGAGGTGCTACTATTTGGAATTATACTTTCAAAATACCCACAGAGCTGTGACCATGAGTTACAGGAATTAGTCATCAGAAACGTTACCCTTTCCTCTCGGGGGTGCTGGGCTCAGAGGAACAACTAGGGTCTGATGTGTGGTTTCTGGTCAGAGACGCAGCTGGGCACTCGAAGCCTGGCCCTCGGGCCAGGAGGGAACCACTGCCCGGTGGTGAGAGCTACATAGTGCCCCCATCGTGAACAAGGACAGCCCACGGGGACCTCACAGGAACTTCATTTCTTTAACCTGACCTTTTTTCCTCCTTCCTTTTGATTCACACGGCCCCACCAAGCACCCAGACTCACCCACCCCCCACAAGGCCACTCTCTTCATCACTAAGACCCCAGGACGATGAGGTTCTGATCTGCATCACACAATCTAAGGAACAAAGCCTCTGGTGTGCTGATCACAGAGGCAGGTTTTCAGTCGACCTCTGTAGAGATGACATCCAGGCCTCAGCTGTGTTTCAGCTCCAGGCCCAACAAACTGGAGCAGCCCCACTGACATGTCCTTGCAGAACCAGATGGAGCAATACCAGGACTGCACCAGGGTCAGATGCAGCGATCAGCTACCCCTGCCCTAGTGCCAACCAGTCAGGGGAGCCTACAGCCCTAACTCCGCAGGATTCACGGTTTCCCCTCTATGAACCATCTCACGGGGGCCCTCGGCCGTGGAGCAGTAGCTCACCCGTGACTCCGGCTTCATCCTGTTTCCCCCACGCTCACTCTCTCCTGCAAACTCCTGTGCGCCTTTGGCTGGGCTTTGATGACGCAGGCAAAGGAACCCCTTCAGTTTGCTGACACCCTGATTAAACAACTCTGGCTTTAAAAAACAGAAGTTCTGCATCTCTCTGAAATTAGAAATTATTCTTAAAATGACAAGCCACTGGAATATCTTACTTTGTATAGACACTTAGAGAACAAAACTGCAATAAAATGGAGTGTAGATCTGTCTGTCAAATGTGGGAAGCAACTGGCCAGGGAAGAAGACGGAAACCCCCATGTTCGCCCACGTCCTGCCTGACCTCCTGAGCGCTCTGCCCGTCCCGCCGGCATCAAGTCGAAAAGCAGCCACATCTCAAATTGTGCCAAACGCAGGCCAGTGCAGAAAGTTTCCTTTTCTTTCTTCCTCTCTTCCTCTCTTTCTTTCCTTCCATCCTTCCCTCCCTCCTTTCTTTTCTTACAGAAAGTCAGAGAGAAAACAGACTTGTTAATTTAGGGAAATGATCAGCTTGCTTCAATCTAAATAACAAGCTTTCTCTTCTTTCACTTAATTACCTGGCGTGGATTGAAACTACCACAAGCAACATGGCTTCTCCCGAGACCGAGGGAAGACCACTCAGAGGAGGGAAGGCCCAGAGCTGAAGGGCTCCTTCCCGAGTCTCTGAGGCCGACACCTGGAGCCTCTGCGTCATCTGTAGGTAAGACACGGAATCACCTAAGAGTTCAGTGAAATATGATGATGGAAAGTATTTTTTGCAAACCATAAAGTTACATTTTTCATCCCACTTCTATTTTCATTTTCTAATTAGAAATTCCGTTTCAGTTTTTTTAGCTTTCTAATATAATGATGAGGATTCACCACATTAAAAAAACAAACCAAAACCTTATTCCATTCAGTGCATCCAAGTATGCGTCCTGGGGCCCTGTGCTGTAAGGGATCAGCTGGCCGTCCAGGGACACTCCCAGGAGGAGACCTCAACGCACCTGTCCGGTCTCCGCGAAGGACCCTTCAGCAGGAAAGGCCCTGGTTGCTCACTGACGCCTTCACTTTGAATTGTGGCGTCTCCATAAACCACCATCACTTACATGAAAACATCGTGCTGTAGCCCTTACGTGGTTTCCCTTGATTCTCATCTCCACAGAAAATGCAGCAGGGTTACACTGACGGGTGTGCTTCCAGCAGGGACAAGGCACGTGATACACAGGTCCAGAGCACACCCCTGAGACATGACTTCTCTCCAAATACAAGGTTGTATCCCAAACTTCGGGCTTGCATTTCCTCGTTTTACACAGTCTTCGTACGTCTGTCCCCATGCATGAAGTAAACTCACAGGCTTTTCCCTGAAAATGACCTTACTTATTTCAATAAGCGCAAAATGCAGCTACTCATCGAGTGTTGAGCTGCATTGATCAATTCACTGTCCTACAAAATTGCTGGTGAATTTCGACACAGGCCAGTAGAGAAGGGCGGGGAGAGGAAAGTCCTACGAGAACATAGCAGACTCCTAGCGCCCTCTGAGTGGTGTGGACAGGAAACGACCTGGCTGAGGGAGGGATAAATCACAGGGGTCTGACCTGGTCTCGCAGAGGGTCCGTGAAGAAGCTGGCTGCTCCCCCGCACTTCACAGGCGGAGTCCACTTAAGTGAGTCCAAGCAGGTGCGGTCATTCTCGGCTGGCGAGTTGAGGGAAGCAGTGCGGCGGAGGGAGGTGTGTCAGGGTTATCTGGGGTGGACCAGTTAGCCTGTGGCTAAAGGCTAATTGAGGGGACACATTCGTAAAGACAGAGTGGCACCTGCAAGTGTGGGTCACCACTGCTGAGAACCGTGGACTTGAGAACTTAAAAAAATACCTTTCAAACTATGATGAGCAAATCTTAAACTTTTAAAAAGCTTTAACGAACAATATGGTAAATTTGAGTTCCCATAAATTTTTAGTGAGCATGTGAAATATCAGCAAAACCGCAGCTCAGATATGTCCAGAGTTAAGGAATAATCGGAGATCCATCCATGAATGCAAAACACCTAGATATCTGTGGTGCCGGAACTAAACTACGTCGGTGGCCAGGGACTGGGAAGCTGACTGACCTGCTCAGCCCTGGAGGTCGCAGTCCTGGACACAAAAACGGATGTGGCCTACATTGGCTTTTTTTAAAAAGCTCCAATTTAATGAAAAAAAAGGATGAGATCTTTCTCTCCTTCATGCCAAACACCTGTCTGATTGGCCCTCCCACATTGACCACAGCTGCTCTAAAGCAGTTTCCACAAACTTCATCTTAACGACGGAGAAGGCGTGGCATTTAAAGGTCACAGTGTTTGTCACAGAGGTCCTCTCCTTCAAACTTGCGTCACAGCCCCAGAGAGAGACGCGGCGAACCTCGCGGTGGCTGTCTGAGCGGAAGGCCCCCTTCCGTACGCTTTGTGCTGTCCAGATCTCCCGCATAAACACGAGCTGTTGTTGCAGAAAATAGTAAAATGAACGACTTCACTGCGGCAGAACGGCCTTCCAGCGCGCCCGCCCGGGGCAGAGGGGCCTGGCTGGCGCCGACCTGGAGGCGGTGTCCTCTGACGACCTCCCACACCTTGGGAAACAGAAAACAGACACAGGTGGAAACGTGTGCACAGTGGCCCAGAGTGACCGCAAGGAAAGCACACATATAATCAAGCCTCTAAAGTCACATAAAGAGAATCGATGTGGTTCTCCTGGCGCCGTTTGGGTTAAAGTCCATCTCGCCCTGGGGAGTGATCACTTTCTACGTTGAGCTGCAGAGCAAGCAGCGAGGCTCGAAGGAAAACTGCTTCCGCCGTGCCGCCCCCAGACCTTCAGCTCAGCTCAAAACGGCTTCTCTGGCTGCAAACGCAAAGCCATGACAAGTTTCAGAACTCAAGGGGGTCTCTGCTAACCTCATTCCTTGCCCTGAGCAACAAGAGAATGGAGTCCTAAATGTATAATTTATAGGTGGAACCGCAGGCACAAAAGGTGCTAACGCTGTCTTTCAAAGATTGATTCTCAAAGGTTTTACATAAAGAAAGGGCCCGAGGAAAAGAGCCTTTTCTAGGCTGGCGAGCAGTGTCCTGTGGCTGGAAAATAAGGCGGTCGTGGATCCCAGGGGTCAAAGTGAGATTTCGCAGAAAAATACGTTGCATTTAACTGTTCTCTCATTCAAGTGTCTGCAATGGGCCTCCGGGAGGAGCGTTAGGAGAAGGGAACCAGGGATCTGCTTTTCTCTCGGACCACCCGGGGTGTGAGCTCAGGGAAAGTGCCCTGCCGGCCAAGAGGGTCTCGGTCTTCCCCTCTTCCGTTACTGCGGAGGGCACTGCCCACGTTTAAGGGGCGACACTACATGCAGAAACTTCCCCTTTCCCGATCAGCCCTTCATTCTTCTCCCCGAGGGCCTCTGATTCCGCGTTTGATGGAGCGCCCAGTCACAGAGCCTCAGGCTGCGAGGCCTGGAGATGTCAAGGCGTAAGGCACAGGGCACCCCAGCATCCCCTCCGTCACTCCCCCAGCTTGGCTCTCGTCACAGTTCCACCGACATAGCTTCGGAGGAGACAGACAAAATGCATACGTACAACTCCGCCTTCTTGAATATTTACTATTTTTCCAGCCTTCTGAAGCCAAAGGGTCAGCTGGCTATGCAATGAAGCCAGGCAGAGGGTTCTGGGGTCCTGGTGAAGCCTGCTGTCCCCCATACTGAGAGAGTCTTCCATTTCCCTTTCGCGGTGACTCCCCCTTGCATGGCATGCGGCCGAGCTCCGGAACGATGTTTTAATGTTCCCAGCTGGATCAGAGACACCACAATGATGTTTGGCCGTGCCAGAATATTAGGCGGCAGCTGTGAAGCCTCCCACAGTGAGGGCTGGAACCTCATGGCCCCCTGTGCTTTCCCCATTCAGATGGAACAGCCGTCTCCATTGCTGACGCTGGCCTGTGGGTGTGAATATGTGCGTGCCACCAGACTGTCGTCACTCGAGGCTCGTAATTAGCCACACACGTGACCATCGGCACATGGGAACTTAACTAGTTGCACGTAGGGACTAAGCTATGTTTGAGGAAAAAGCATTTGGAAATTAACCATACAGGACAGAAAATAATCTGCAGAGGCATTTTATTCTGGCTAAGGAATAAAAACAATTAATGACAGAAGAACCCAGGGTGACCTGTCTCATCGGGGGCAGTAAAACATCACCCACCGCACGGAGAAAACAGTCCCTCTCTCTGCTCGGTGCGCTTTGTGTGAGGGCGGCCAGGTGGGGCCCAGGCTGCAGCTTGGAGAGACCCAGTGGCCCGCAGGGCGGCCCCGGGGGGCGGAGCCAGCGGAGCCCCTGTTTGCGCTTCTTGCCCCTTTCACTAGCCAATGGCTGGATCCTTCCAACACTCAGTTTCCCTTTTATTTTCACTGTTTACCTCGCTGATCGCAGGGGGAGCCGAATAAAACACCGGCTGTATTGCACATGCAACACGATTACCGTAACAACAGAATTAATTTGAAAATCAAGAATTGACAGAATAACAAATGCTGATTCTTAGAGACCCACACGAAGTCACAGTCTGTGTCCTGGGAACCTGTTATAAGTGCCACTCCTCAGGCCCCAGGCCACCCCTACTGACACGACACTCCGGGGGGCCGGGGACCTGAGAGAAGGGACAAGCCCCCCCCCCCAAGGACCTGGGGGCGCACTGAGGTCTGGGGACAGCTGCTCCCATCTAGCCTGGTGTGCTCGGAACTGGTGTGTTATCGGGGAGGATAGGGGGCCGTTCAAGGAACTTGGCCTTGTGCACTTTTCAGGGCACTGTTTGCAGGGGAATGTCTAAAACGTGGGGCCCCTGACTGTGGAGTCGGGGGCACTGACCTCTCTTCCCTTAGACTGCCAAGTAAACAAACGACAACAGCCACCACAGTAGCCGTCCAGTGTGCATGAGCCAAAGTCATCCCTATTTTTGTCAGATCGGCAAAAAACACATTTTTGGGGGTGTGCTGCAGAATTTTGGCCATTCGTTTATGTGTGCCCTGAGAGGGGGAAGGGTGAAGGTCGCTGTTGAAGAGCAAGGACCTGCAGCTCCCCGGCTTTGCACAATTCCAGAGGAGCGGTCCGAGGCCCGGAGGCCTACGGGGAGGGCTCGCCCCGCAGCGTGCAGACCCCTCATGGAGTTTAATCCCTGTGCCATGAGGCCTCTTTCCGTCATGATAACTGGAAATTCCAACTCAAGCTGCCTTAAGAACTGGATTTATGGACTTGTGCTTGCGAGTCCCCACGGTAAGGCCACTCACTCCAGCCACAGTTGATTGGGATGCGGTGCGGAGGGGAGACAGGGTCCCAGACTGTGGGGGTAGGGGGTGCAGCTCTGTCTCCGGTTGGCCAAGCAGACTTGGGTCAGTCACACACTCCTCTGTAAACGGATGTCAAGAGCAGGACAGGCAGGTCTCGACAGCCCGGGTCCTGGGCCACCAGTGAGTCACAGGGACACCGACATCACCTGCAGCAAAGGGCGGAGAGGTGGGTCCTGCTTCCACGGAGCAGAGTGAGCCCTGGGCAGGCGACCCCCCACCTCCACCAGGGACCCTCGCCAACGCCTCTCCCCACTCCCAGACTCGCAGGTGCCGCATGGGTGGGTCAAACGGAGATGAAAAACCGTGCATTGAGACTCGCAACCAAGCGAGAGCGTGGAAGAGTGTAGCCTGGCACCTCGGGCCCCGGGGCCTCTGCAGGGGCTGGCCTGCCGGCTCTCAGGGGCCGGAGCTCCTGGACTTTCGGAAAGACGGCAAAACGGAGGGGAGCCCTGGCTCCAGGTCCAGGGTCTCCAGCGGCGCGGCTCAGAGGGACGATGCGGGGGCCACGCCTTCCCAGCACCGCCCCAGGACGCGCCCACTTTCTGGAGCCACGCTCGCTGCGCAGCGTGGGGACCGGGCCGAAGGTCCCGCACCCGGGCCCAGGTGCAGCTCGGTGCAGATCGGCTGCGGGAGGAGGTCCCTCCGCCCTGTCCCCTCCCTCCCGGAGGCGAGGCGGCACGGGGCGGATCCAGGTCCGCGAGGAGAGCGAGCCCAGGACTGGGCCACCCAGTGCGCGCTGCAGCCCCTACGCGGACCGGGCTGGGAGGGACCCGCAGCTCTGAAGACACTCCGGTGACGACGGAGCTGGGACCCGCGCCGCCACCGCCTCCGCCGCTGTCCAACAAGGTGACTAGGACGACGACATGCCGCCCCCGTGGGTGACTCAGGTTTGCAGTTCTGCGGGCTGCTGGCTTGCGCGCCTTTGCTGACCTGGCAACTGCGCAGCCAGTCAGAAAACTGACATTTACCGTATTCTTTGAGGAACGCGGCCAGCCTGCCTGGGCGCCCAGGCACCGAGCTATCCATCAGCTGAGTAAGCCTCGGTCTCCCCCGGGGGCACCACGCGCCCCCCCCCACCCCACCCCCGGCCACGGGTCCTGCCTGTGACACCCTTGCCCTCTAGTGTCTCAGCGGCTTGGTGTCAGCCAGCGGCGGGGATTAGTGAGATGTTACATAACCGGGCGACGGGCGGCCGCGGGTGGGAGAGCCGGAGCTGGCGCCGCGGGGCGCGGGCGCTGCCTTCTCCGTCTCCGTCTGCGTCTGCGGCCACTTTCCCCGGCGGCGCCCGCTCTTGCAGCCCAGGTCCCAGGTAAGTGCATGTGTTTACTGACGCGTAGCGCAAGGCCCTCTGCTGCTCGCTGGGGCTTTAGTACCAGAGAGCAACTTCGGGTTCCGTTAACCTGAGAATTTCAGGGGTGCGCCTCGTCTTACTCTGGCAGAGGAAAGAGCGTTGCAATCACTTGGGCAACACAAAGGAACGCACCATGCAGGGCGGTTTTAAAGCTTCTCTTTCACAGAATTAAAGTGCTCGGGAGATGACCGCTCATAATTGCTCCAGATTCCCACCACCGCCAGGTCACTCCGCAGCAGGCTGGTTAAACAGAACAGAGGCGTTTGCTTCCTGGACTGGAAACCTGTGACCCACAACACAGGTTCAGGAGGGCGGCTGATCTGCCAGTCCTAGCTCCCAGCAAAGCTTTCTGCTCGATGCAGTTCATTTTAAAAGTACACAATTAGGAAAACTAAATGCCACCGGAAATAACCAGCCCAAGTGATGGATATAGATGCTTTAAATGAAAAGAACATGCGTGTATCTTCCATTTCATACAACCACTTTTGGGGGAAAAAAAACGCATTACCTTCTTTGAGGGCTTTACCTGGATCGCCTTCCAAATAGCTCTGCTAATATCTAGAAACTCCTCAAGCCTCAAGCTCATTCAAAGTTAAAATGTCATCCATATTCTCTCTAAACATTGGAATACAGCAACACGTGTAACCGGGTAGAGTTTTGAGGAAACCACTCCCAAGTGCTCTGAACAGCAAATCGTAGTATCAGATGACAAACGAATGTTGAGACACAGGTGACACCGATCTCAGGCCCCTGGTTTCCTCACCTTGGCAAACACAGCATCATCACCAAACCACGCTGCTCAGCACGGAGAGCAGCCCGGCCTGGGCGAGAAACTCCCGACCACCTCACATTCAGGCCAAGGGCATCTTTTCCCTTTCCCTTCACCCATAGCCTATTAATGGTATCCTTAGCAAGGAGATTTCAAAAACCCATTTGAGAGAAGCTCTTGAGACCGAGTGCTGAGCACAGAAAGAGGCCCGCGCTCACAGAAGCTAAGCCCCGGTTCCTCTCTCCAGCCCACATGCTACCTGCCGCCTCCGCGACGTCCCCATTGTCCTTCTGTGTGGTCTGAATGGCGAAACAGAGCTTCTCCAGTTGTGCAACTTCACGTTAACGTTCAAGCGGTCGCGTGAGTCCATGGTCTTTACAATGGATGGTTCTGAGGTTACTGAGATGTTTCAAAAACAAAGCTTCTCTCTTTCTAGAGGGACTTGCTAGGGTTTACTTTGGCTGGGTTACAGTTTATCTTCTCTTTAACACACTTTTTTTGGAGAAAAGTATTGTTTCTGAAGATTCTAGCACATATTAGAGCAATTTGGGGTGTAACTGAAAGGTTTGTTGAAAAAAATACATATTAGGAGCACTAACCTGAGATGTGAGGTTCTTTTTATATATTCTGCTGAAGGAGTTATTATGAGCTAGAATCTAAGTCTTTAGCGGTTGACTGGTCATTGCGGACGTTTAAAACCGTGAAGAAATGACTCATTTCTCTCTTACTTCAGGAAATCTTATTATGAGACTCCCTGGGAACCAGGTTGAGGCTCAGCTGCTCTGTGCTGACGGGGGCCCACCTCCCGAATCCCATCTGCGTGTGCTGAGGTGTCAGCTGTATGCCAAGAAAACTGTGTGTAAATACTCTGTGATGGGTCTGTGCTATAAAAACAGGGAGGCAGAGCTGGTAGCAAAAACACTGCTCTCGGCGAGAGGAACGCCTTGGCTTTCTAGCTGCTTGGCAGTTGGGACAGCAGGGAAGGAGAGGGAGCCGGCTTCTGTGCTGAGGCTGCGGGCCATCCGATCCGTGTTCACCCTGAACCGCGGGGGCCCCGCTCAGCTGTGCAGACTGGGGGGCACCCCCTGCTGGTCACTGCCATGGCTGGCGCTGCAACCATAATGGTCTGCAGCGTGCTTAACGTTGTCTAGGACTCGGTTCCTCTAAGAATATCCGAGAGTTGGTTCTCGAAAACCAACTGGCTTGCTTGCTTGTGTTGTTAATAAAAACTATCCCCGTAGCCTCTGAATGTCACAATGCATGATTTATCCCTTCATGATGCTCTAAATCTTTGCCACCAGTTTCATGGATGTTGCGTAACCAGAAGGAAAGTCAGGCTCTCCTGCAACTCCTGGGGATGATACACTGTATCACAAAAGCTGCTACAGTCACAGGGGCTGCCACTCCTGGCTGGTTACCGGCTGCCAAATAAGAGCTTAAAACTCAAGTACTGAACTCCCGCACTAAGACCTTTTAGCATCCGAATGATGGGTACCCATTTTACATACATTTCATTTTTAGTCTTTTTCTTTGAATGCAATGTTTGAGGATAACAGGAAGCGTGATCTGGACACCAGGCCCATTGCAGATGGAGCCTGGGACCTCCGTCTAGCTCCGGGCCTCAGGCCCCCACCCGGACAATGAGGAGCTCAGAGCCCCTGCCCTATCCTCACTGTAGAAAGTGCCCTGGCGAATAGGACAGGTAGACAAGAAAAAAGAGAACAGTACACAACTGAACTTGTTCATGAATGCTGCTGTCTCAATTTTGCTAGTAGATATGGAAGCTACAAAACTCATCGGCAACACCTGCAGCGGGGCTGGCCGCCTGGCACCAAGCCCCGGCCTAAGCACTTCACATAGTAATTTTTGCTCATGTGATCTTCACAGCAAGAACAGTGAAGCACCAGGAGGTCACCTGCCTGCTGAGGGCCACGTTCCTGGCAGGTGGGAAAGCCGGGAGGCAACCTGAGTCTGGCTTCAATGCCCTTGGCTTTGACCACTGCACAATCCTGTGGGTCTTAACCACGGGGATGCCATCTGAGAAACGCGTGTCATCGGGTAGGGTTCTCGTGGTGCGAACATCCCAGAGTACAGGGACACAGACCGGATGGTGCAGCCCCCGCTCACCCGGGCTACACACCCACAGTGCTTCACTGCGCTGAGCGCCATGGGCAGCTGTGACGCAGTGGCAACTATTTGTGCATGCAAACACAGCCGAGCACAGAAAGTCGCAGTGAGAGCCCTGTCTCAAACACAGAAACGGTGACCCGGGCAGGGCACGTAGCAGGAGTGGGGCCTGCAGGACCGAGGCTGCCGGGCGAGTCGAGTCGGGAGGGCGAGTCGGTGTGACAGCCAGGCCAACCTCATACGCGCTGTGCGCTGGGCCGTGCCGCATTTATGTTTGACGGGTCTTTTTCTTCAATAACAAATCAACTTTAGCTTACCATGATGTTTTTACTTTATAAACTTTTAAATTGTTTTAAACTTCTTGACTCTTTTGTCACAACACTTAGCTCAATATATGAACACACTATAGCTGCACAAAAACAGTTTTCTCTGTAGCCTTATTCTATAAACTGTTTGTATTTATTTATTTTTTAACTTTCTAAGTGCTTTTTAAAAGTCAGATGCAAATGCACACACGGGGCTCACCCAGGGTCAGGACCATCCATACCAGTGTCCCCGACCCTGCCACACTGCACACCCCCACCATGGAAGGGGTGTAGGGCAGTATCACACTTGGAGTGGCCATCTCCTGGGACCACAGGCCTTCTTCTGGGACTCTCCCCAAAGGGCCTGCCAGGGGCTCTTCCCGAGGAGGTGTCCCCCTTTTCAGAAATGGGCCCATGGAGGTTTGCTCGGCTGGGTTCTTTCTTCAGCCCAGATCTGCTGGTGCGCGGTAGTGCGCCGTGAACGTTCCTCCACATTCACGGAGACCTTTGGGTGTTGGGGACCATGACTGCAGACTCTTTAAGGAGCCAGTGGGGGTCTGCAAAAGCTTCTGCTGAGCCCTCCGCTGTGAATTTTCTTGGGGATTCTTCTTTTCTTTTTTGTTCTCCTGCATTTTCCTTTTCTCTCGCCTCTTCGCCAGCCATACATTCCTGTTCCAGTTCCGAGTCCTCATCAGTCAGCTCCTCAGGGGCCACCTCCAGGAGCCCCTCAATGTCCTCCTCACCCGCACTCGGCGATTCAAGTTCTTCGCCATCTCGTCCACAGCCCTGTGGGTTTTGCCACCTCCTCACCCTTGGCAGATCCTCTGAAGTCCTGGGCACACTTCCTGAGTGTCTTCTCCCAGGTGCCACTCACACGGTCCTGGTCACACCACCCCAAGCCCACGCAAGTCCCCTGATGCAGTCATGGCAGAGACGTGCTGCCCTTTGAGAATCAGGCCTTAAGAGCTACTAGAACCCCTTGATCCATTGCTTGGACCAGAGAGATGATATTCGGAGGGAGAAATACTACTTTATATTGGGATGTACATCACCGGGGAAAGGAGGATGCCCGGGAGCATTATCAACAAGAAGCAAAATCTCAACAAGCCTGTTGTTCTCCAAGGGGTACTCCCCCACTTTGCTGCCACAGCAGTTCAGGAGGGCATGCTGGGAGAGGAGCTGGGCTGCCCCACCCGGTTTCACCCTGCCCCTGGGGCTCAGGGGCAGCCTGTGCCCCCTGATGCGCTGGGAGGCCTGTGATCCTCACTGCGCTGGATCAGAGGGTTTCTGTGTGTAGCCTGAGCACCATCCCCAGGCAAGACCGCTGTCCTGTTCTTCAAGGCCTCGGAACCTGGTGCTGACGCGGCCCCTTTATGGGTGAGAGTCCCAGGCATCTGTGTCCAGAATAGGGAGGTCCCACCCATATTGAATATTTGCTCTGGCAAGTAATCTCCCTCCATGGTCAGCGTATCTAGAGTTTCCAAAACCCTTCCACTGCCTCCACGCCAGCACTCACCGCCACGTTGCAGAGTGAATAACGATCTTGGATCATTTAACCCCCTGGCCTGCCCCCCTGAACTGGCAGCAAATCCACCATCAGTGTCAGGCCTAGTCTCTCCTCCCCTGTCGCAAACAAGCGCTTTCTTTGGCCGGTCACCCTGGTGCTGTGAGGGACGCACCGCTGTGCCTGGTCTCCACTCTGGGCAGCAGCCATCTCTCCGTGGCTGACGCCGGCCCTTCTGGAGCCTTTGCCCGGCTTGGTGTCTCGGTGAGGCTGGCTCTTTGGCAGCCCCGGCACCCTGCTCCTGATCTTCACCCCCGCAGCTGCACCGTGGACAGGAACCGCCTGCTCTTCGCTTCATTTCCGGGTCAGTCACTCGCGTGGCCTCTGACTGGCAACATTAACAGGGGGTAGTTTGCTCAGGGGGGATGACAAGCACAACAGCCTGGCCTTCGTTCCAGCCCAGGAGGGAACGGCCGTCCAGAGGCACAGGGTGCACGGACGGGTGAGGCTGCTGCTGGGGTCACCCGGCGATGGCTCCACAGCAGATTGTTTTCATGAGTGGAAAGAGCACACCCGAAAATAACAGTGAACGTCCAGGACAGTGAGCACACCCACCAGGAGCACAGGCGTGGGGGGTCCCCAGCCAGTGTCGGCCACGAGCGCCGGCGTTTAGGGACCACAGCGCTGCAGGCCTCTTTGCCCCTGCGTCACGCAGACACGCCAGCCAGGCCTGGTGCCGATGCTGCGAGGCCCCTAGGTGACGGGGATGTTCAGCTCTGTTATGACCGTGTGGGGCCACCATCGTGCATGCGGGCCACCAGTGACCAAACGGTGTCCTGCGCTTTGCGTCTGCTGCTCTGTCTCGCTTGCAGATACTGTGCTGGAGGCGCGACTTGGTAGGGCCGAGGCCGTTCCCGGACCACTCTGGTCACCTTCGCCACTGTGTCCCCCCATGAGAAATGATCCTGCACCCACTCAAGAGAGGTTTCTCGCTCCTGCACCATGCCGGGCCCACAGCAGTGCCCGCCCTACGGAGGTGTATGCAGTCGGGTGCAGGGGCTTCTTTCTGCTCTCGTGATGCCCCGCTGGGTCACCACTGGCTCCGAGGAATGGGCAGGGTGACAGGGAGAATGGGCTTCTCCGTGGATGCGCCGTGGGACAGAGCGTGGGCATGGCATTGCAGGCCCCCTCGGGACTCCCTGCATGTTGCCACGTGCTCCTCTCTGCTCTTCGTGCAGTGCCCCCTCCCTCTGTGCCCTGGCCACCTCTGCTTTCAGGTCTGGGTGACCCGCCCTAAGTCACATCACAGCTGGTCTGTAGCTTCATGTCGGGGGCAGGGGAGCTGAGGGAGCCCCCTTGTTCCCCAGCTCTGAACAAAGATAAAATGGCAAGGTCAGATTTCACCCAAAAGCCGCCCTGGCTGTGGCCATGACGCCCTGATATCAGGGACCCACATCCCCCGTCAATCCTGTGGGCCCTGGGAGAGGTGCTCGGGCCGCCCTGGATGGCAGACCATGGGGGACGTGAACAGAACACACCCTCACAATTTCTAAACACAGGGGGGGAGGGGAAATGGCAGCACAAAGCCATTTCCCATCCAGGAAGGGGAATGCCCCCGGTGAGCCTCTCTTATCCACCGTAAAACGCCGCTGGTCCCAGGGGGGCGCATTCTCGGTCACACTTCGTGCAGACCGGCCTTCACTCGTCTGCCCCGGTGGGTCCATCGGCACAACACACTTCACACCATCCTTCCCAGAGAAAAACATGTTCCCCGTCCATTTTTAATATGACTAAAAATTACCTTCAGCAAATTCATGCAATGCATTTGACGCCTCCCAAAGCATCTTTCAACACTACAAAACAGAGTTAATTTTGTGAAAGAGGAGTATTGTCAGGATCTTTTAAATATCTTTCCTTTCTGTGAGAACCTGACGTTCTCTGGTTATTAATACTCATTTTCCAGATGGAAGTCTTTATTTCTCACATTTCTTGCACTGCCAACTTCAGCACAGCTCCGTTTCGTTTAGAAACTGATTTCTGCTGCGGGAAGACGGTGGGTGTTGACAGAGGAGAAGGGATGGGCTGCGGGGACCAGCAGGACTTCCTCCTGTGCTGGTGCAGCACTTTGCACAGCGCGCGTCTGCACGTGTTCGGCTCTCCACGGCGTGTATGGGCCGGCCCGTGACCCCAGACACGCGCTGCTCCGTCGGCCTCCTGCCCGTGGCAGATCATTCAGTTGTGGCTGTTTCCTTGTGGAAAGAGGCGTTTTCCTCCTTAAGATCAGAAGCATGGCAAAACAACTCTAGCCACGGTGAATTCTGAAAACCATCAGAACGGGGAAAATTGGCTTTGGAGTAAGATTTGGTGGCAGGAGCTTTGTGGACATGCCCAACTGACGGCTGTGGCCAGGTGGCCCCTGCCACCCGCTGGCTTTGCCCAGTTGCCCTGACTATTTGAGGCCGGTGCAACCGATGGGGTGTCCGCTCGTGGAGAGGGCTGTTCTTCACAACAGCCCCCACCTGTGATGGCAGCTGCTCCTGGGGCAGTTCAGCGGAGGCCCTGTCTTCCCTGATTTAACAAGCGGGGTGCTCCTTGTCCTAGCGCTGTTGGTACTAGAGGTGACTGCAGAGGTGAACAGGGTCCCCCGCCCCCAAAGATGCTTCCAGCCTGCAGAAAAACACCGCACAACCGGCCATAACCACGGAGCGTGCCACAGAGGTGGGGCAGGTGGCGGCGTGGGTGACAGGTAGACCTGACTGATGTGGGGGTCCAGGGGACTTGGGTGAGGCAAGGACACTAATGCTCAGGCCACAGGGTTCAGAGGATGAAGCCAGAGAAAATGGGGAGAAACTCCCAGACAAAGAGAGCAGTGAGTGCAAAGACCCTCCGTCAGAGGAGAGGTGGTCTCCCATGGGGGCCGGGGCTGAGTGGGGAGCATGCAGGAGGCTGGCCTGACAGCGAGGAGAGGAACGCACTTCTCTCTGCAGAGCAGGTCCAGGACTTCGGGGCTCGACCCGGACAGGGCGCGGGAAGGCACCGGTGAGGTCCGGCCGGGAAGCAGCGGTCGGAGCTGCCTATCGATGGAGGGAGCCGGAACGCTCAGGGTGAGGGCACTTGCTGCGGTGGCTCTGGTGACAGGATGTGGCCTGATGGCAGAGACAGGTGCCTGGGGTCAGGGAGCTCAGGAAATGGACACGAGAGGACGTGGGTTTCCTCAGACAAGTGCAGGTGAAGGAGAAGAAGGTGCCGGGACGGCCCCCGGGAAGGGATGAAGGTGGTTGGAGAGGGGAGGGCACGTGCTCAGTTCTGGCAAGCTGAGTGGGCTGCTGACAGGGCGCCAGCGGGGCTGGCACTGCGGGCACACACGGAGGCACAGCCGCTGTGTCTGGTCATCATGTCCAATCGATACTGCAGTTGGAAACCCTGGGGCTCACAGAAGGGGGCTGGGGTGATGAATTCACACCTGGGATGTTCAGAGCACAGGTGGGAACGGCGGCCAGGGAGCACATGAGCCTCTCTGGGTGGCGGGAGCTGAAGCTAGACATGGCCAGGCCTCCGAATGAGCCTCTCACTCCATATGAGACCTGTCAGGCTGCAGGTCCCTGCCCCAGTCTGGACATCTGTCAAGAAGGAATCGTGACTTTAAGAGAAACACCGTACAGTTGCCATCACATGATGATACGTGGCCAGCGATGGACCTCATATACAGCAGCGGTCCTGCACGATTACAGTGGAGCTGAGGAGGTCCCATCTCTCAGTGACGCTGCAGCCGTCCTGCTGTCACAGTGCACAACTCCCGAGTTTGTGGCAGTGGTGGTGTGAGCAGGCCGGCTGTGCTGCCCCCCGTGTGTGAGTCTGGCACACGCAGCCGCAGGCAGTGCTGTCCAGGGTTGTGGACTACGCCCTGTGATGTCTGCACCACGTCAGCTGCGGACGCCTTTGTAAGGACACATCCCTGCCGTTAAGCAGCACGTGGCAATGTCACGAAGCCCACGTGACCGGAGGCTAACTGATAGAAACTCGAGCTAAGTCCCTACAGCGTGTTTCTCATCAAAAACACACGGGACTTCTGAAGACAGACCCAGAACACTTCTAAACTGAAAGACAGAAACGAGTGTGAGCTACGTAGACACTTCAGAAAGATGAGCAAAAGCAAGTTAGGTCTTTGTTTTCCACTTGACGCTCCAGCTCAGGGTCCCCCCTGTCCAGGCAGCTCAGGGCGCAGGCAGGACTCACTCCGGACCCGGATGACCGCCGGCCTTCCAGGCAGGGCCACTCGCAGCCACCCACCCACATGCGGGCGGGGACGAGGCAGACAGCCGCCCACTTCAGGTGCACAGCTTTGGCGTGTGTGAGGGGCCTGGCATCCCCGGAGAAACCCATGCGGCCCGGGGGAGAGTGTGCCAACCCCACATGGGCAGTGGACCCGGCGAGGAAGGAAAACATTTTTTTCTCAATTTTTTTATAACAAAACAATATTGAAGAAAATGACATTATACAAGGACCTGCTGTGATTTCTAAGTGCTTTCCACAAAGTCAGCTCTTTTCCAAAAAGTAGAAACAGAACAGTGAAAAAAGTGAGTTTATGGGTCAGTGCTTCCTCCCAGACGCGCCTGATTGCACACCGAGAAGGCCCCCGGCAGGGTCTTACCCCCCGTGTTCTCCTCAACGAAATGCCACTCGCAGCTTTGAAGAACCGAGCTCCGCAAACAGCTCTGAAGTGACCATTTGGGTCAGGAGAACTTATCTGCATTTTTAAAGTGTCACTTTCAGGAGCGCGGCTGGGATCGGACCGTTTATCTAACAGATTTGAGATGTACGGGGAGGGTCAAAATTCACCGCGTCGGCGACTTTGCAGGACAAAACCCCCGGGTCTTAGTTGTAGCAATTCCGTGACTCGCGTCCGGACGGTCGTAGTTTTCTGGCGCATGTAACTATAACCACAAACAGCCTGAGACGGCGTTCCGGGACGCAGCCGGCGCACCCAGGGGCTTCGTGGCCTTGGGTCTGTGTTGGCCACAGGACTCGACACAGAGCTCGGTGGTGACAGCGAGCTGCCCGTCCGCCCGTGTCTGCGCTCCCCCTGGCCCTGGGCCCTGAGCTGCCCTCCCGCGTCCCCGCCCAGACCTGGGAGACGGGAGGTCTCCTTACTCAGCGCACGGCTGTGCCAGCCAACGGGGTGCAAACCCTACTGAATGGTTTCTGTTGTGTTCTCTGTCTCCCACCCCTCAGCCTGCGTCTCCGTGAGCGCCCGCAATGCCCAGGACGGCATTGGTGACGTAGACGGCAGCTGAGGCGGGAGAAGCAGCTGTCGCCATCCCCCCTCCTCTCCCTGGGCCTGTTCGCAGTGCCTCTGCTGGACCGAGGGAAGCGCCCACAGCACGAGTTTTGTCATGAAGCTGCACAGACGCTTCCAGAGGACAGTCCTTCTGCTGGTGACACTCTGCATGGTGGGCATTGTCATCTCTGCTTACTACCTGTGCACTGGCTACCGACAGCAAGCGGACCCCCTGGAGGTGGCCTCCGAGGTGGACTGTGGGGACCTCCAGCACCCGCCACCCAGGCTGAAGGGCGTGGAGGCCAGGCTGCCTGCGGGGACCCCAAGGACGGACCCCACGGTGCTGGTGTTCGTGGACAGCCAGTACTCGTCCCTCGGCCAGGACATCGTGATGATCCTGGAATCGGGCCGGTTCCAGTACCGCACGGAAATCGCTCCTGGGAAGGGGTATCTCCCGGTGCTTACAGAAAACATGAGGGGCAAGTATGCTCTCATCATTTATGAGAACATTCTCAAGTACATGAGCATGGACTCCTGGAACCGGAGCCTCCTGGACAAGTACTGTGTGGAGTTCGGCGTGGGGGTCATAGGGTTCCACCGAGGCGGCACCAGGGGCCCACAGCACTCCCAGGTGAGAGGGCTCCCCGTCTCCACGCATGGGCCCCTGGCAGTGAGGGACGGCTGCGTCAACGCCCGCTCCCCACTGCTCCGCGTGACCAAGGCTTCGAGGCTGGAGAGGGGCCCCTTCCCTGGAACGGATTGGACCGTGTTCCAGACTGACCACACAGCCTACCAGCCGGTAGTGCTCGCCAGGGGGCAGATGCCGGGGAGCGCTGCTCCTCCTGCCTCCCGCAGCGCCCTGTATGCCACGGTCATCCACGACCTGGGGCTGCAGGACGGCGTCCAGCGCGTGCTCTTTGGCAACAACTTGAACTTCTGGCTGCACAAGCTCATCTTCATTGACGCCGTTTCCTTCTTGACGGGGAAGAGGCTGGCCTTGTCCCTGGACAGGTACATCCTCGTGGACATCGATGACATCTTTGTGGGGAAGGAGGGAACCCGCATGAACGCCGAGGATGTTCAGGTAAGGCTCTGGTCCCTGTAAGCCGCCACATTTACCTCGTCTCTCGGGAGACTGGCCCACGGCCCCCGCTTCCCGAATGCGGGAGTTCAGGTGTGTCAGGGAGACTCCTGCAAACTGGGCTCAGCTGGCCTCCCTGTCCCTCTGCCATAGAAGGATGAAGTAGAGCACCTATTTCTCTCCGAGGGAAGGAAAACAGGGGGTGTTTCATGGGGTTGGTCTTGGCAGGGCCCTGGAACAAAGGCATAGAGCAGAGACCGTTTTGTTTGCCGCCTTAGAAAACTGTGATGGGCCTAAGCCTTTCGTCCACTTAAATATGAAATCAAATGAGTCTGTTGTTTTTTTGTGTATTTATTTAACTCACAGGGGTGACACTGGTCAACAAGGTCATGCAGGAGTCAAGTGCACAGCTGTATGAACTGTGCTCTGTGTGTCGCGTGGTGTGCCCACCGCCCAAGTCAGATCTTCCATCTCCATGTATTCGACACCCTTGACCACCCCTCCCCTTCCCTCCGGTCCCCCCACTCAGCCCCCTTCCCTCCACTGTCTTCGGGGATGGCGATGGAGACGACGTGCTAGTTTTGAGTTGTACCTGTGGCCTAAACACCACCTTTTGTGCCACAACCTCTAGGTCCACAGGCCATCGGCAGGTCTTCCCACTCTGGGAATATATGACTCCGATCTTCATGGTTTCCACGTCTGTCTCAGGAACCTCAAAGTTGACACGGAATCTCTGAGGAACGCCAGCAGAACCACGTCTGTGCTAGGCTAGCTCTTTCAAGGGCCATTAGACAAATTATAAAAGGACACTGTGACTAGCCTAAAACAATAAAGATACCCTCATTCAGGTAAATTACACAAACTCACTTTTAACTTTAGAAGATAACTCAATGCTACACTAAAAGGTGAAACATGCTTTTATAAAAAAATTTTGTTTCATAGGAATTTCCCTTCGAACCAACTCTACGCAGAAAATTGATCTTACGTTCTTTCAGGTAGCTCAGGTGAAATCAGGCTAGAAAAATAATGATTGCTTCTTAACACTGGGGTCAAGTTCACCGTCGACTTGCTGCCGAGTTAAGATTCTGTAGCTCGTGAAATCTCTCTCGGCAGCAGTGGCTCATATCAAAGTCTTCCGAAATAATGCTTCTGGCTCTGAAATCCACCACATCAAGAAAACTCAAAACAAGAAAGAAGTCCAGGGGAAGAGCTCACACAAGGCTCAGAACTGCCCGAAGACGTTCAGATCTGTAGGCAATCTGTACGCGTGTCCCGGGAGAAGGAAGTCCGGCAGAATGTTCTGGTGCTGTGATTGAACGCGGTCACGCAGCCCCAGGAAGGGAGGAGCTCAGGAAAGCCGGTGCACCACCCCAGGGTGCGCAGGGTGGCAGGGCAGTGGGGGACCAGCCCTCGGTGCTGTGAGCACAGTTGCATCTGGCCCCGCACCGTGGCCCGTGCTGGACACGCTTCGCTGTTACTAGAGGTGGTGGGGCTTGGCTTTGCTTTTGTGTCTTGGGCACTTTGAATACTTTCAGAAGAAAGACACAGACACGTGACGTACCTCACAAGAAAATCAGAACACAGAGCCCAGAAATGAAGAATTTCCTCCTGCCCCACCCCTGCCCAGGTCACCCCCACGGTTCAGTTACTGGGCCGGCTCTAGGCTTCCTCTGAGCCAGCGCTGCCAAGAACCAGGGCTGTTGGGGCCCCGCCTCCACACCTGGCCTGGCGTCACTTCCCCTTTACCTGAGATCCCTGCAGGTATTTCAATGGCAACTGGTGCTCCCGTCCCACACCGCTCCCTTTTGTAGTTTTGTTATGTGACTCGAATGCAATAGTGCGTAGGCCTTTTATTTTCTCAGAAACATGCTCCTCCGTGGTGGCCTTTTCTGAAAAACTCTGACAACCTCATGACTTTTTCCTGCCTATTCCCCCTTGATGCCTTTCCTACAAGGTGCTTCGTGTTTTAGTTTTAGCATCTTGGAATCACATCTCCTTCCTAGAGCTTGGCCCGTTTTTAATTTACGAGTAGTTCAGGGAATTTCCCTTTGCATCGACCTATGAAATAAAGTCTAAGATTGCAACAATGCGGTAAAATCTTTTCAAAGTTTTTCTTTGATTCATCGACAGGATCAAGTTCCTCGTGTGTGCATGTCCCTAGACCTACGGCTTTGTCACAATGCCTAACATTTCAAAAGTCGGTCACTCGGACACGGGGCCCAGCCGCCCTTTGATGCATTCTTCCCGGCTGACGGAAGCATTTCTGCATGCGCGTCACCTCTGCCAGCTGCACAGATCTCATGACAGCGAGCTGCCCACCAGCCTGCCCAGGGACAGAGAGCCCCGGTCAGGGTCACCGTGAAAGCCATCCTTGCTTGTGAGGGTTGCACAGAGCACATTGAGGCCTAAACTCCGAGATGCCAGGCCCTCGTCTGGCTCCCCAGTGTGAGTGAGTGAGTGAGTGAGTGAGCGCATAAATGCCACACTTCCATCCGTTTGGTCCAGGGTTCTTTCACTTTCAGTGTCTGGTGACAGAAAAGTGGAGTCCAATTCCTACTGACAACTGAAAGTGTGTGTGTGTGCACGCGCACACGTATCCTTCCCTACAAGGGAAATGAACAGATGTGCCCTGTGGGGACCGGGCTCCCATCCTGTCCCTGGTCCCCTCCTGAATGGGGCCACTGAGAGCAAGCACCTATTCGGTGGCCTAAGGACAAAAACTAACACTTAAAAGAGCTGAAAAAAGAACAAACAATGGCGTATTGTCCCAGTCTGAAAGTCACATTGCTAAGTCTACTGCAGTCAAGCCTGGGACCGATTATTAGGACAGAGACCGAGTGGTCCCAAGTCACAGTGCGAACCAAAGGGCTCTAACGAGGGAGCTCAGTGAACGGCGGCAGGAGATTCTGTGAAGACGAAGTGAGCCAGGGAAACGACAGACGGGCCTTCACTTCAAAGAGCGTGGTCCGAGGAGCCTCCCCAAGGCGCCAATGTTGACCCATAGACCCGAGAAGCGGAGAGGTGAGGAAGCGGCAAGACTGGAGACCTGGAGGCGAGGACGCACGGGGACGCTCCAGGAAGGGCAAGAGGACAGGGGGACCAGAGTCGAGGAGGACAAAGCAGGATGGCAGGAGGTGAGGTCAAAGGCAGGGACCAGTGACACAGACCTGGCGACCTCAACCATCACCACATGTCTGAGTTGGCACACGGCTGATGAAGGAGACGCAAACTCGAAAAATTCTGTATTTTTGCTGCTGCTGAATCACCCACACTCAACGTGAAAACGCCTCCCCGGCTGTGATTCGGCTCGCCAGCTCCTCCGGCTCGCTCACGAAGGCACCACGGGTCGGCATGTAATCTAGGGAGCGCGGGGAAGGAACAAGAGCACTACCAGGGGCCCCGAAGAGTGTCGCTCATGTGACGAGTCCTAACGCGAGCCCACAGATAAAGCGTGTGGGTTATTTTTCACATTTGTCTCTTCAACTTGCTAATATTCATTCTGTTAAAGAAAGTTGAAAAAATCCAAAAATATATGAAAGCTCCCATTTCACTCAGTTCCCAAAGCTCGGTTTCTTTAAATTAGATGTTTTCTGCCTTCTACTAGATCTTTTAATGTGAATGGTTTTTTTTGTGCAGAATGAAGCTTCAAACACTGAGTGGGGTAGCACATAGATTCGGATTTGAAAAAGATAAATTTGGAAATAGCCCAGTTTTCATGTTAAGTTATACCCATAAAGCATCTCTTGTCATGTAAAGTGAGTATGATGCTCCCTTTGAATAGTTTCCTGAGCATTTTCACACCTGCTGCAAAGTTGTTTACTGAGGAATAAGCAGGATCATTTTCTCCGGCAGAAATGGCTACTTTGTTGCAGCACAAACTTGTGTTGGCATACAGAGCAGTGCACATATTAGCCACAAACGTAAACAACCTAAATGTACAAGCAGAACCTAACGCACATTAGCAGAGAGAAATGGCTAACAAGTGACAGAATACCCATTCGACGCATCATTCTGTGTCCATTTAAAAAACGTGGTTACGACCCGTGCGACAGGAGGAAGCCCTCGCGTCTAGAATGCCAGACGCGTGTGTCAAAGTCCGGGGCACACGTGCAAGAGCAGGAAAGGCTCAGCACTGGAATCGGTTACTCGAAGTGAGTACGAGGCTAGTTCACAGGAGCTGTATTTGGCTTCCGAGGCCTGACTAAGAATAGGACGAGTTGCTTTGGTTTTGTCTCTACCAAATATTGTAAATGCACATTTTAAAAAGTAATTGAGCGTTGCACAGCAAAGTTCAAGTTTAGTTTGGGGATTCTATTTTCAGAGACATAAAAAGGAAAAATGTCCAACTTACCCAATGTTTAAGTTAAAGCCTTGAACACACAAGAAACGATTTTAAAATGGATTTGGAACCCACATGTCAACCACCGAAAGGAGGTAAAATAAGAGAACGGAGTGAGGAAAATGGGTAAGGAAGGGAGACAAGCCCTGGGGCCCCGGACCAGCAGCTGGGACACCCCCAGGGGGTGAGAAGAGGAAGTGGAGGGGGGGCGGGGGCCGCAGGGAAACAAGAGGAAGGGGAAGGAAGAGTACGTGAGACCTCATTGCTGGTGGTTGTAGCATCGGCTCCCTTAGCTTACGCCCCTTTTTAAGAAAGTGTGCCAAGCAGTCTTGCATGTATCACTTTTATGACACTCATCACAAGGCTGTGAGTGAGACTGCTGTTTCCCCTCCGACAAATGAAGGGAGAGCTCAGAGGCTCTGATGTGAATTGTCCGACACCTCCCACAGCTACTGCCTGAGCAGCAGCAGTGGCGATGATGGAGCCGTGACAGCTAATAATTGGGGGCACATGCTGTGTGTCAGTCACCACACCGAGGCCATAAACAAAGTACCTCATTACATCCTTATCACATAAGGGCTCCAGGCAATTAGCATCGTCCCTACTTTACAAATGATGAGTCTGAAGCTTAGAAAGTTGAATCACAGAACTGGACAAGGCAGATGGAGAATCCCAGCTGAGACAGGCTGCACCCTGAGTCCCCAAGCTGGCACTTAACCCATACCTCAGAGTCACCACGGATACCGCTTCCACAAAGACCAAAAGGAAAGCCCGCCCCTCCCAGCCAGGCCGTGCCCTCCCTGGCACACCCCAGTGTCCTGGGTGCTCCCGAAGGCCCCTCAAAGCCCGGCCCTGAACCTGTCTCAAGAATAGTGCTATCGTTAGCTCTTTCGAATCTATGTGGGGCCGGGGGCGGGGTGCGGGGTGGGGAGGCAGGAATCCACCCCCTGCCCTGTGCTCCATCTGTGAGTGCCTGGGGACCCACTCGTCACAGGGCTCCCCTGTGCAGGTCGTGATAACAAAGGACACAGAGACACTCACCGTGGGTCCGAGGAACGTAAACCTGAGATTCAGACGTTATCCACTTCTTGTGCACAAAAGTGGGTCCGCGTGCATTCACAGACAGGTCACACAGTCATGGGACAGTCGTGCGTGTCTGTTTATCTGCCCAAAGAGGGCAACCGTGACCAAGGCGGGCCCTCCTTCCAGGAGTCAGCTCTGCTACTGGGAAGCTGGACCATGCGGGGCGGGGAGGGTCAGGCGTGGCAGCGTAAGTGGAGCAAACCTGGAGTGGAGTGAGCCTTGCTGCAGGATCGGCAGTGACTGTACTGTGACATGGGCAAATCGTTTCCCCTGGTTCCTCGTGTGTCCCTGAGGTTGCTATGCACATCCCCACCACCCACCTTGCTGTCTGCCTAGTTGAGGCGGGACCCCTCTACCTTGGGGGTGGGACAGAGAGAAAGAAGAAATATAAGAACAGGAATTTAAATAACAATGGGAAAAGGAGAAGTGTGTTAAATGCTGCTCTGAGGTCCTGAACACTCCACAGGTTGTAAGGACTTACACTGACTGTGAACCGCTTTACTGTCTGAGGTATGGTGGTATGTTTGTTTGTTGATCTGCTTTTTAATGAAATGGCAAGACTTAACCATCGAAAAGCCTTGAAACTTGAAGACCAGAGAAGCGTCTGAGAAGTAACCCCCAGCTTCTCGCAGTCCCTCCCGAGGCTTCGCTTAGAGGGTCTCTCCCTCAGCCAGCGGGCACCTGTGTCCCGAGGGGAACCCATGTGTTTTGTGGGCTGCAGACCGGTGCCTTTGAGACGTGCAGGAGCAGTGCCTCGTCTCACTGCCGCGTCTGGCCGACGCTTACTGCCGCCGAAGGGTAAGTCTGCGGATGTTTTTGTGATCTCGGAATCTCGCTTGTATGAAAGAGCGCGCTTATCCTTCGAGGGCAAGAGGGAGAGATCTTGGAAAGCTCCCCCATGGCCCCTCTACCTGAGACGTTTCTGAAAATTATGTATTGCAGGCCCTGCTTGAGACTCAGAACCTTTTGCGGGCACAAATCACCAACTTTACGTTCAACCTGGGCTTTTCAGGAAAATTTTACCACACAGGTAAGAAGAGGAGATGGACGGTCCCCGCCAAGGCCTCTCTGACACCCCTACGCCTGCATGCCACCTGCCCCCCTCTTCACTCCCAACACCTGTCCCTGACTACACTGTCTTCCCGCCCTCCGGCTCCACGGAGCAGGTCATTTCCCACCTTCACAAGTGCTGATGCTCTGAACCCTTACTTGCCATGGCGTTATCCGAGGGCTCTCCTTCCCTACCAACCAGCAACGCACATGGACAGAAGTGCCCTCGTACTAAGTGCCCTCGTGAATGTTCCCAAGGTGCGCGCCGTGCGTGGCCACCATGGGATCGCGAAGGGAAGGCCGCCCAGCACCCTGCCCAAGCGCTTCCCACAGAGAAAACCTGTGCCTGGGGGCGCGGGGCGTGTGAGCGGGGCCCACGGTCCGGCTGGGTTTGCTCGGTGTTGTTCTGGTCTTAGATGTCGCTGTGCATGGTTGCCACCCTTCCGTCTTCGGTGCCTGGCTCGAACGCACCAGAACTTCCCTAGCGCGGCCCCTCCAGTGTGCACGGCCGGGCTGCTCCCCTTCTTCTTTGGCTTATTTAGAGTGACTTTGTGCCCGTCCTTCAGAGGACAAAACCACTCTTTCCTGCCGGCCACCAACCCGGAGCAGCACTTACAATCGTCTTGGATAGAAGAGGCCTGACGGTCTCCAAATGGCCGCACCCACGTCCTATCCCCACCGCCTGCGAGGCTTCTGTCACTGGACGTCCTCTCCAGTATCACACGCTGTTGGTCTTGGTAACGTTCGCCTTTCCGGTGGGCAAGCAGAGATGTCACACAGCGGCTTCAACGCCCACTTCTCTGGAGAAGAGAGAGACCGAGCGTCCCTCAGGCTTACTGGCTATTTGGGTGTCCTGTTTCATGACATACATGGGATTTTTTCATCGAGTTTAGTGCCTTTTAGAGATTCTTTGTACACCCTCAACGAGTCCTTAGTCAGTGTGCGTGCCGCAGGTTCTTGCTCCTCCTGTGTGGCTTCGATTTCCACTCTCCTGGTGGTGTTTCTGACGAACAAACATACTTTAGTGTGGTCCAGTTTATCTCTTTTTCCGGATAGTCAACGCTCTGTCTTCTCAAAGACATCTTGGCGTTCTGCAAGGTCATGAAAATACGCTCCTACATTTCTAGAATTTATAAATCTGTGACCCATCTGGAATCGATGTGTGTGTTTCTGTGTGAGAAGGGTCAGGATACCTTCTTTCTGCCACCAAGGTACCCAGTGGGCTCAGGTGCCGAGGAGATCACCTGTTCCCGCTGCTCCATGGAGCCGTTGCTGTCAGAGGCTAGCCGACCGTGTCCGTGTGGCTCCGTTCCTGGACTGTCCCGTTCACCGCACCTGTCTGTCCCCATCGCACTCTGTCCTGCCCTGCACCTTCACGTGAGATCTGCTGGGGAAGTCCCCCAAGTCTGTTCTCCTGGCTCAAGGCTGCCGTGGCGAGTCTTGGCCCTGTGCATTTTCATACGAACTTGGGAATCGGCTTACCAATACCTACAAAGACCCTGCTGGAACTTTTATGGAGATGGCATCGCACCTGTCCATCTTGGGGGGAGAACTGCTTTCTTAAATATTGAGACTTTTGATCCTTTAGCACATTTAGGTCTTTAATTACACTTAATAAAACTTTATTTAAATCCATGCCCTGGTGGGTTTTCGGTTGCGGTAGTAAATGGTGTCCTGCTTTTTATTTCACTTCCCATTCCTTTGCGATGGTCTGTAAAAATGCATCTGATTTTGTGTACCAATCTTGTACCCAGCAGCCTTGCTGCACTGACTTACGAGTTCTGTAGTGCTTCTGTAGATTCTTCTGTGTTTCCTACTGATGCGATCATGGAGTTTTGAACAGTGAAAATATTATTGCCTCCTTTAGAGCCCGGCGGTTTCGTCTCCTTCCTCGTCCACTGAACCAGCTGGGATCTTCGGACAATCTTAACTAAAAGTGGTGACGGCCACACTCACGTCTCGTCCCTGACCTCAGGGGAGGTCTTTCAGTAGGTCCGCTCCTCTTCTCCAGGGGCGCCCTTCTAACCCACTGCTCCGTCCTCAATCTGTATTAGCTTGAGGACACTCCCTGCTGTCCCTACGTGTCCGAGAGCTCCATCGTGAATGAGCGTGCAGTGAGCTTTGCTTTCGACTTCTGTGCCTGCTCTTTCTCCTCCCGCAGCAAGATGAACACTCCGCGAACCAGCTACCTGAACAGCACCTACTGGAAAAAATGAATTAATGGACAGATGATGGCGTGAAAATGAACCCTTTATTCTAACGACTGGTATTGGCACGGAATAAGCTCAGAGCAGCAAAGCTGACCGTGTTGTGTTGTGTTGTGCTGTGGAAGGAAATTACAAACTTTCTGTCCAAATATAATGGAAACATAAGCAAACGCTCCTGGCAGCTAATTTTTTTGCCTGGCACCAAATGCCAAAGAAGGGCTGGGGCCAGCGGCCCTTCTTCCTTCTTGTCCCTGAAAGGTCTGTTCTCCCTCCCGGCGTGGATGCCTCCCACAGCGCTCAGGACAAATGTCCTCTCTGTGAGCCAGGGAACGTAGGACGCGGGAGGAAGCTGAGGCCAAGGCGTGAGGGTGTCATCATCTGCGTGTGACACCAGAGCTTCCACAGACAGGTGGCCAGCACAGCCTAAAACCAGTCCAATCACAGTTCAATAGGGACATTTTATTTACATCTTATAAGATGTAATACTCTGAATCTCTCCAAAATTGGATATTGTAAAGCTTAATTGAATTACATTGTCTTCCTTTCTGAATGAGTAATTCCTTTTTCTATTAAAATCTTTTATTCAGTCTTGAAGGGAAGGGCCAAAACAGCAGTGCTATGGCAGTTAAG
Organism: Macrotus californicus; assembly: GCA_007922815.1. Taxonomy (NCBI): domain Eukaryota; kingdom Metazoa; phylum Chordata; class Mammalia; order Chiroptera; family Phyllostomidae; genus Macrotus; species Macrotus californicus. The sequence goes on from VMDR010002112.1 coordinate 51,851, forward strand.
ACTTCACTTCAGGAGGATTTCATCGTGTTTGACTCATTTCCGTTTGTGGAGGGGGCTGTGCCTCTCGTGAGCAGTGAAGATCTCCTTTGTGAGCAGCACCGCATGCTGGGTGCTCAGTAAGCACTTGTCATGTGCGTTTTCACTGACCCTAGGAGTTAGAGAACGTGTTACTTTGACTTCCAGGCAAGGTCATATAAACTTAAAGGGGCCCAAGGTCATACAGCTCGTTAGGTGTCAAAAAACAGTGTGACCTTTAGGCCCGTCAGAGCCCAAGTCTTATGCACCAGAAAAGCTGTGTAATTAAAACCTCAGGTTACGGAAGCTGAATGGTAAAAGCCTCTTTCCCCTCATAGGTTCTTTAGGTTTGCACGTTACCCCAAATCACTGAGAGCCAACAGTATTTGTAAATCTTAACTGCAGCTTAGATTTAATTAACAGGGTGAAGAGCAACATTACGTTAGCAAATAATGATGTTATTTCTAAACTACGTTTGGTCAGTGAGTGACAGTGAAGGGCCCTGAACCTGGAGTTGCTGAAGCTGGTTAGAGGGCAGGCTCTGTCCTGGTGTCCTCGGGGACGTGGGACACATGGCTTCGCCTGCTCAGACATTGACGTCCTCGTCTGTCAATGGAGTTAGCGGTGCCCGAGCCTCAGAGGGTGGCAGTGGGGAGCAGCGAACTCTGCCTGTGGGACACTGAGCGTCGGGCGTGACGGAAGGCCGAGCCCCATCTGCTGGCCACCACCCTCTCCCCACCCCCGTCTCTCTTCCTTCCTCCTGCCTCCTCTGGCCTCAGTCTCCACTCCTCTCGGCAGCTTGTTCTCAGACTTGGGGGTAGCCCAGGCAAGCGGTGGGGTCACTTCGTTGTGACAGTTGTGTCACCACCCCATCCCACTACCTGCGGTCGGAGCTCTGCCACACGCGCCCTGACTCCCGTCCCTTGGTCACATCCCTTATGGCCCCTGCTCTCTCCAAACGACAAGTCGCACAAAGATGCTAAAAGGTCACAGCTCTGAGGTCCTTGGAAATGGCCCTGTGCCCCCCAGGGCTCGGCGATCTGTGTCTCCGGCTCCAAAGCCCTTCGGAGAATTCCCTCTAGGTTTCCGGTTGTTCCCCAAGTAACAGGGTTTCTGTGCTGCATTTCACGTGCAAAGTCTCACGTGTTTCTAAGGCCATACAAACAATGGCGTCCTCTAAATACGGATCTAGGTGTGCATGTTACACAGATGACGGATGAGTGGGGGGATGGGGAATGGCACAGACTCAGTGTAACTGGAATTAATCACATAATTGCCCTCCCCCCAGGGACCACGGAGGAAGACGAGGGCGATGACCTCCTGCTCCGGTCCGCGGGCGAGTTCTGGTGGTTCCCGCACATGTGGAACCACATGCAGCCCCACCTCTTCCACAGCGAGGCCTCGCTGGTAGAGCAGATGACACTCAACAAGGAGTTCGCACAGGTGAGTGCCTCCCTTTGAACGTGACTGTGAGCTCGCCTGCACTGAGCCCCGCGGAGGCTTTGCCGTGTGGGCGCCTTCAAAGCAGGTGCTCCCATGTGGTCGCTGGGACAACCAGGGTCTGTGCCTCTTGGTTGGCCCTGGGTGCTCAACTCTCTGGCTGACACTCGACGCCCCCAGTGCGAGAGGAACTTGGCCACACACTACAAGACTGTCCCATGGCATTAGGTCAGAGCTGGTGAAACATGGTCCCTGCTGCCTGAAAGGTCGAATGTACGCACAGATAATTCTCAACAAAATGAGCTGTGCCCGGACCTCACGCCAAAGCGCGCAGATGTCAAGCCCAGGGTTCAGAGAAGCACGCACTGGTGGGTGTGGCTGGGAAACGGGTCCTGCGGAAGCAGGCGTCAGGCGCTCGGGATGAGGACATCAGGAAGACTGGAGCGGAAGGAGGCTAGGGTGCAGCAGGTCGGAGACCTGCCTGAGGCCCGAGGTGTGAGGGCTCCACGGGGAAGGCAGTGGGTGGGGGAGGAAACCCTGTCACAGACACTATGGACATGGGTGACACAGACAGGCTTCTGATTTGGGGTGGGGGCATGTGTGGGAGCGTCCAGCACATGGGAGGCACACTGGCAATCGATGGAGATGGAGAGGGTGGGTCATGACGGACAAGCCTCAGGGCTCACACTGTGTGGAGTGGGGCTTTCTCTCCGTTCCTGTGAATTCCTTGAGTAGGAACATGCATGCGGAGAGAGTCCTGACAGGTGGCTAGTGTGCACCCAGCCCTCCCCGTCCTGGGTGGGGAGCATGCAGCTGGGGTGGGGGCGGGGCCAGGAGCCACACTGTGCATCTCGGGACCACAGCTGACCAAAGCACTCAGCATGTGCCCATAGCGTGAATGACCGAGGCAGCGGAAGTCCGTCTTAAAAAGCAATTTAAATGTACCGTTTTCACTCTAGTGTTGTTTCCTTGCTCGCAAACCCCAAGACCGATAGGACAACGTTCCTAGGTGATGTTGTTAACAAACCCAAAGCCGTCACCTCGCATTTCTGGGCAAACCCTCCTCACTGCAGACTTGGCCCTGCGTGCAAAGTAAAGTACGTGACGCTGGGCGTTTTGGAGAGACATTGAAAAATTCTGAATTGTAATGGCCCCCTGGACAGACAGTCTGTTTGGTACAGAGCTGAAGGCCTGACGTGGCACTGGACACAACAGAGGGGAAGGGCCCGCCGCTCAGTTCTGAGGCTTCCTGCTCCACATCACAGAGCCGGGGCCCTGGAGAGACCCTGTCTGCTGGCATTCCCACCCTGAGCAGCCTGCAGTCTGGGACGGCAGGGCAGACGGTGGCTGGGAGTCTGTGGGGACAAGAGCGAAGCGGCAGCTCCCTGGGCTGGCTGCCGGGCCAGGGGACTGTCACTGCCAACGCGGCAGGATGGAAACAAGCAGCAACGCCCACTGCCCGTGCAGAAAGGTGGTCAGCACAACCACCACAGCGTGACGTCTGGACAGTCAGCACCTTACGCAACTCACACAAGAAGAGGCTGGAATGTGTCAGTGGGTCGGGCATTTCTGGGAGGATCTAGCAGACCAAATGCGTGGCAGGAAGCACCAGGGGCCCACTCTTGTCTCTGGCGTCAGCCTACCCCCCACAGCGACACAGCTCCAGGGGCGCATCCATGTTGGTGCTCGTCCAACATGCGCCAACAGTGCACTCCCTGCGGACACTCTGAACGTGCGTGACAGCGTTTGTGATGTCCTGTGAGGTGAAGAGACACCCGAATAAACAGCAAGTAAGAGTGGGCAGGCATCACCACACGTCCTGGAGAGACTGACGTGCTCTGGAAGCGGCCGGCAGTCACCAGCTGCCTTTGCATCAACGACTGCTGATCCTAGTGATGTGAACTGGCAGACCGCGTGGGAGGAGGAGAGGGCCTGTGGCCTCTTCCCAGGTCTGCACAGAGGGAGCAGAATGTGGGAAAGGAGAGGGCACGTGGAGCACAGGAAGTACCGGGGAAGAGTGAGCCGAGAAGTCCAGAGGGAGCTTTGTGCCACGCGGCCGGGTCGCCCTCAGACAGGAGCGGCTCACCCAGGTGGGCGTGAAGACATGACATCTACGGTTATGGTGCCCTGAAGACACCGCTACTGAGAGTGGTGGTGTCCGCCCGTTATTTGGGTGGGTGGATCGACGGATGCCGGTGCCCTGGCCACACTTAAAACACGTGTAAGCACTGGAAAGTGCAGCTAGCACAGACATGCACACAAGTTATGGGCGTGTTTAAGAGTTCTCAGCTAAAAAGCATCCCGAACGGAAAGTGTGACTCAAAACCAAAGTGTGGTCCTTGCTGACCCCCCGACTCCAGTGCCAAGGAGAAGACACTGCTGAGAGGCGCCATTGCCAAGTGCAGGTTGACAGCCCGAAGTCGGTCCTCGCAGCAGCAGAGAGCGGGAAGGAGGGCCTGCAGGAAGAGGACCGAGTGTGCTCTCCAACGTGAAGTCCGATGCGGGGCTGGATGCCTGTCCCATCCGGGGAGGACAGACATGAGGGAGACTGACGCAGGACCCGTGCCTCCCAAGTGAGACAGGACAGAAGCTGTGTCCCTGCGGCATGGGGACGGGGCGAGCGGGCAGCAGATGCTCTGCAGGCAGCCGCCAGCCGGTGTGCGTCACTGTGGCCACTGTGTTCAGCATCACGGAGCTGCCCCCAGAGTTTGCCTCGGCCCCTGAGGGGCTTAGAGTGATGGGCGAGAGGGACAGAAACCCACCACTTTAAAGGCCTGTGTTCATGGGGATAATGTTCAGTTCACATGAGCTCGACGCGTTTTCTGAGCACCTGCTAACGCTCTTCCTTCCCGTCAAGGCGTCAGGGTGACAGAGCTACCTGCTGCTGAGTGTCAGCAGAGACCAGAACAGACCGAGGGCTCTCGTGTTCTTTGCACTCTGTGTTACTTCCCAAGCTCCGATGGCAGCCCTGAGTCGGAGGCCTATGCACCGTCCCACTGCAGAGAAGGACACGGGAACTCAGAGACGCCGGTGGCAGGCTCCTGACTGTCAAGTGCACCCTTGCAGAACCAGGACCAGAAACCAGGGTTTCTCATACTGCATGACGTGGTCCCAGCATCGTCCTGGGCCGCCCGGCCAGGGCAGAGGGGGAAGGCGGGAGTCTCCTCTACCTGGTAACCCTGATTGGGGCGGGACTCCGAGGGCAGCTGTTCCCAGGGTCCCTGAAGGCCTCCGGTGGGCAGAGCGTCTAAAGCACGGGGCAGGAGACGAACTGCTGAGTCTGGGGACCTGTCCATGGGACGCGCGTCTTTTATCAGAGTAGACACAGCAGCTGCTTTAGGTCGATGGAGACCGTCCTGGGGAAACTCTCCCCAGCCACACACTCACCAGGCAGAGCACGGGGCGCCTGACCCTGCCAGGTGGGCATTTCCACGTGGGACACAGCCTGCTCCCCTCCCCCCTCGGCTCGGAGGCTGTGAAGCACGACAGGAAGGTGCGGGTCTCCCAGGGCAGGGGCTGGGAAGCGTCTTCAGTGATCTAACACAGGCACGTGCCGGGATGGGAATGGGATTTCAACAGGGGACATTTTTGAAAGGTACCGTTTCGCAGGCAAGGACTAAGGGCCACGTTAATTATGACCACATCTTGAAATATCTACTGTACAGCTTTAAAAATTGGACAAAATTCTGTTAGCAAAGTGAAACAATGGATTCCATTTAAACCTCAGAAAACCATACGTGCATCCATATACACTCTCAGTGGGAGAACTGGATCCAACTTTTGGCCAATTGCTGGAGTGAACCTTTAGTGAGACACCAGCAGACATTCACCCTGGGCTCTGCAGAGTCAGCGACGAGAGCGCTGTGAGGATCGATCGGCCAGGCTGCGAGGATTGGCCCTGGCGGAGCGACGGCCCCGGGCGGAGCACGTGCAGCCTTACCTACGACCGCACTTTCCGATGGCGATGTCGTTGTTTTTCCGAATAGCGTCCCTTCGCCACACCCCCTCCCAGTCCAGCAGAACCTGATCGTTTACGTTGGCTGCAACGTCTACTGCCAATTATGCAGCTTTTTAGTTTAGTGGGCACATTAACTTTTCTAATGTGGAAATAAAGATCATAGTATCAAAATGTAATTTAAAGTACGCTGAAAGACTTGCTGGCTTAGGGAATATATGGTAATGGTTTAATCAGTGTGCTCGCCAGCCAGAGAAGCAGTGGATTCTGTTATTACCCCAGTGAAGCATTTTCCAAGAAGGCACATCCGAGGTTCATTTTACTGATATTGGGAACAAAGTGTAATTCTGGGGACCCTGATGAAAATGGGGTTCGATCAGGAAGCAGAGGGGGCGCCTGGCCGCGGGGGAAGGAAGAACCGCCCTGGGCGGCACGTGCGGCGCAGTCAGTGCTGACTCCACACGGAACGTGGCCGAGGGACCACGGCCTGGCCTGCCAGGCAGCTCTGACCCGGAGGGCACGCAGCGGTTACAGCACCGGGCGGCACGCACGGCACCAGCAGCCGAGTGAAACCAGGCTCAAACTGCCTGATTTTTCAGTGTTAGGAGCTAAAAAGAAAAAACGTGTTCACATTGGTCCCCCAATAGCTGGGAATATTCCAAAATGGGGGACCGTCTGCGCCATGCGGGACCCCTCTTCCTGCCCGGAGTTTGGGAACACAGTGTGGACCCTCCCAGGCCTTCAGACCACCTGGGGCTCGCTGGCGGCACGACTTCCCGCCAATTCACAGAGACCTGAGTTTAACGTGCGGCTCCTGCCTCTGAATCTCAGCCCTGGCCCCTCCTGTGCCCCCCAAACGTGGCTCAGCTGAGACTGCTCTCTCCTTCCCTGAAACCCCGAGATGGCAACCCATTCCCTCCTGTCCTGTCCACCCTCACAGCCCCCGCTCATAAGCCAACTGAGATGAAAGCGCCACCACCTTTGTGGACACAGAGTACGTGCTGCTAAGTGATTTTTAGTTGAGAAAGATTGCTGTAGTGTGAGTTTTTTTAAACCCAAATGCAGTGAAAAAGAAAAAAGATCAATGAGCTATTTCAGTTTAATTTTTAGTGAAATTACAAATGGCATAATAATTGCACAGATGTGGACGTTCCTACAAAGACGCAAATAAAGAACAGGTGACCGTGGCCGTCACCCTTCAGAAACAGGAACGGCCCCTGCGCCGCGGTGACCCCCACCGTCTTCCTCCCTCCCGGCAGCGAGGCGGCCCCTCCCAGCGGCCGCCCCTCCCAGTTGGCCGCCCTGAGTTTAAAGGAGGACCATTCCCATGGGGATGTGCATGGTGCACCGCACACAGCAGAGACAGGAAGGGGACCGTCACCAAAGGGCAGAGGACGAGCAGGGCAGAGGAGCCTCTGCAGACAGGCTGCTGCGGGGAGGGGCCTGGCAGATACTGGGCAATGTCAGTGGCCGGTGACCCGTTTTCCTCTGTGTCCCAGAGCTCCAAACGCTGCCTCACCCCCTTGTTGTCTAGGCTGTGACTACGCCAGCGGGCCTCCCCTTTCTGCATGCCTGCTGGCAGCGTATTTCGACAACGCAAGGCAGTCGGCAGGCTGCCTGGCTCTCTCTCCGTGAACCTGCTCTTGGGCAGTGGAGAAGCCAGGACCCATCCACGGGAAGCCATGTGGGCAGAACTGCTGAGGACGATGAAGGACCGACTCACACAGACAGGAAAACAAACCTTCGTTCAGGGGAAATGCCCGTCTGCTGCTGAAGCCACGGGCAGCATTTCCACAAAAGTCACGTCTCGTCTTCCGCCCCAGAGAGATGGCACCGGGGCTGACGGTCCGTCTCAAATGAGAGCACTCTCATTGCCCCGAGTTGCCCCAAGTCCCCTCCGGACAAAGAACGCCAATGTCACGTAGATGCATTTTTGGAATTTACCGGACCAACGGAAGAGAAGAAAGCTGCGTGTTTTTTAACTGGATGTTTTTTATGTGCAAAGGTCGGCCCCAAATCAGCCTAGTTTCCAGATGATTTGGCTCTTTAGTACCTTCTACTCTCACTATACCCGGGGCTTTGACTTCACAGAAAACTGCTCCATAAAGTGTCACCGAGGCAGGAGACATCGTCTGTTAGGAGTCCACACGCTGAGGGACCGCAGAAGGCGGCGGGGCTGGCAGGCAAATTGGCTGCTGCTCCGGGTGCGGCCGTCTTGGGTGTGCTGCGACCCTTCGGTGAATCGGGCTTTGTTTTCTGGGGTCTGTCAGTGTTCTCACAAGTGTCTGTCATTGCCCCTGTTGAAACTGGGAGTCGGAGACCAGGGGACGGCGACAGGGGCACGGGCCGCAGGCTCTCACACGGGACTCACTGACGGCCCTGCTCCACCCGTTCCACCACCTCCTCCTCACAAACGCGCCATCGCGGGCCAGTGTGGACGGACAGATGTCATGAAGTCTAGATGTCCTAACGTTTATTGCTTTGCCTTTACCGAGTGGCCAGGTAACGATGGACTTGAGCAAAGGTGTCAGAGTTCGTGTGGACACCCTGGTGCAAAACGGGGGCCAGGCGAGCTCTCCACCTGCTGACGGACGTTCGCTTGGTCGCAGGAGCGTGGCATCCCGACGGACGCGGGCTACGCGGTGGCCCCGCACCACTCGGGCGTCTACCCGGTGCACAGCCAGCTGTACGCAGCCTGGAAGAAGGTCTGGGGCATCAGAACCACCAGCACGGAGGAGTACCCGCACCTGAAACCGGCGAGGAACCGGAGGGGCTTCATCCACAGGAACATCATGGTGAGTGGGCTCTGGTGGGCACGCGCGACCCTTCCCCTGTTGGCAGCCGCGTGGGGAGAAAGAGCCAGGGAAGAGAGCAGGCTGCCAGCCGCCCCACTGTGGGGAAGGGCCGAGCTGCGGGGAGGTGTTTGTCGTCTCTGAGCGCAGGTTGTCTGATTCAAGTCGCGTCCTCCCCCTTCTGCGAGTGTAGCTTAGAGCAGCCTTCTCACAGTCACAGCCGCTGTGCAAGGGCCGAGGGGACAGCCCTCACGGGCAGACGGCGTGCAGAAGCGCCACCCCTGCAGGGAGGGACCGCGCACACAGGGACGCCGTGTGCCTCTGTCCGAGCCCAGCTGCGCTCTGCACTGGGCCGTTTCCCGCAGAAGCACCAGGTCTGGACAGCCCCAGGCCACGTGCAAAGCCCTGCGCCCCTAACAGATCAGGTGCAGCGCACAAACCAGAGGCAATGTGACATCACTCAGGGCCATGGTCCCCCTCTCTCCAGAGCTCCTCTGCTGTGTTCTTCTGTTTTTTTTACACTGGTGACAAATGTATGTGGTCAAGATATGTCATCACCTAGTACTCTGTGAGACTTCCCAATGCAAGCAATCAAATCTTGATTTTTCCCCCCCAAACATGGCTGTGTCCTGGCCTCTGTCGCTCCTGCATGAGCAGGGCCGCAGTGCGGGGCCTCTGCAGCTGGAGCAGATGCGGGGATCTGCATCTCAGCGCTCGCCCTAGTTCAAAGTGCGGTGTCCTGAGATCACACCCAAGTTCATCACTGACTCCACCTTCCAGTGCACGCGCGGGAACCTGCAGAAAAGGACCCACGTGGACGCCCAGCCTCCTGGGCCTAATCACAGCACAGCACGGACCCCTCCGGCACTGCCTGGGGTCTCGCTTGCCCGTTTCTGTCTTGTTTGTTAAGATGCTGGGGTGCACTGGGCCCCGGCTGCAAAGGGTTTTTGGAGCCTCAGTTAAGGGTGGGGGTCATGGCAGCAGCCAGTGCACCGTCTTCTGTGAAAAAAATGGCCGAGTTTCAACAAGGAGCTTTCTCCTGACCGTTCATTCCCCTCCAGGTGCTCCCGAGGCAGACCTGCGGGCTGTTCACCCACACCATCTTCTACAGGGACTACCCGGGAGGCCCTGCAGAGCTGGACAAGAGCATCCGGGGAGGCGAGCTCTTCCTCACCGTGGTCCTCAACCCAGTGAGTACTCAAGCTGTTCTCCCACGAAATTACGACGGCCAGAGGGGGGCGAATAGGGACCCGACAAAGATCCTGGGGGGTAGCTTTCAGCCAAAGCGGTCTGCAGTGCCCACTCCCGAACAATAGGGAAACAGTGGAATCACCTCCGGAAAGGGGGCAAACCAACTCTCCAGGTAATGTTGGCCTGCGGAGCTCATGGGGGACCCAGGCCAGTGTCCAGAAACCCTCCTCTGTGTTGGGGAGGGGCCAAAACTCAGAGATTCTCGCTCTTTGCAGAAAAACATTTCCCCCTTAAACTCCTGGCCCCACTGGGACCCGGCTTTCTCACTCAGCCGACCGGGGCTCTACTGTCACCCTTTCCTTCGTATTTAGTGACAGTGTTTACAGCGGATGGCAGAGGAACTCAATGGACAAACACGGCCGTTCTCGGTACGTGCACAGAAGGTATTGTTTCGCTGGGGGTCAGGCAGGGGCAGATCAGCCTGTGTGACGGGCCGCTGTCCCTCCTCACATCCCACTGCCAAGGGCCAGCTGCACCTGGCTGCTGCGCACGCCCCTGCCTGAGGCGAGCAGTGTCAGGCCGTGCACAGAAAGGCGAACTAACTGAAGTGGGCGTGCAGGAAACACAAAGGTGAAGCTGGGTTTGACTAGCAGGAGATGCATGCACCAGCTACGTTCAAGATGGAAAAAAAAGGGAGTTTCCAGATGTGCAAAAATATTCTGCCAGCATAAAAGTTGGAGAAGAAAATAAAACCTGGAAGATCTTTCTCTTAACCTTAATTTTACAATTCTCACAAAAAATAAAAACGGCAGGCCTTTTTCATCATCTGCTTTATTCAGTAACTGTATCTATTTCTCAGCGCCTAGGAAATGAGACGGAGGTTCCGGTGACTCTCCGGTGGCCAAGTCGGCAGATGTATCCAAAAGTCAGGGCAGCTGGGGTAGTGTGGCACTGGCCTCTGGCAGTTTACCGACCGTCACTCCACAAAATCATTAATTATTTCCTCCAACTCACACATCAGAAGCCATCTGGTCCTACTAACTTATCTGTTCTTCAAAGTGAAAGTGTCTTCAGAATCATTTTATATGGCTTCCTTTGCTTCCTCGGTTCAGCGGGCGGCGAGCAGGCAAAGCTGGAGCGGTGCCCGACTATGAGCTGAAGACTCACTCATGGTAGGCCCGTCTCAATGCACCAAGGTCCCCACCAGGGACTTTCAGACCCTCCATCTGTGATCCACACGTTCCGATGTTCTACCTTTCCTTCCATCACAGACCACGGAGCAACAGGACGGTGAACGGGAAATCATCTATTTGATGCTTTTAATTGGTAGCGGGTTTTTTGATGTGTAAGCAATTCCTAGGGATCAGACCAGTCTAATTATGAATTAATAGTGTATAATTTTTTTTGTTTTACTTTCCAAGTATTCACTTAGCTCACTGGCTCAGGTAATCAGACTATGCTATAATCACCCGCCGGGAGCTGATCTGCAAGGTTACGTAGTTCAGTTCCCAAGAGCAGACGGTCCTTCTCGGGGCGGTCTGACTTTGCAGTCATGGGAAGGTGACAGGCAGTCAGTAGAAGCCACGCATATTATTTTAAGACAAAGCATTTTATCAGGGATGCAGCTCAACAATACTTTCTGAATAGCTAAAGTATCTTTTTCTTCAAATCTAAAAATATTATTATGTGGGCCCAAAAGTCCATTTAGTTTTTCCCTATAAAATGAAAGACACATTCTTCATTTTCACCAATAACTTCATCGATCTGGATATTTGGAGCGTGTCGGCTCTCTCCCACCACTGGCTGCTAGTGAGCAGGGGCCGGGGTTGCTGCTCAACATCTCCCAGTGCATGAGACAGCCCCACGGCAAAGATCATTTGGCCACAATGTCACTAGTACCAAGAAACTTTGCAAACCACTTTGATACATTCGATCAGTCACAGCACCTTCTCCACACACTGCACAAGTCTTTTTTTGCATTCCAGTCACGTTTTTACCTTTCTTGAAATAATAAAGCACGATATGCTGAAAATGTTGCGTATTTTCTTCCATCTTCAATATTAAAATGGCTGCGCAATAATTCACCAGTTTTGATGCTTTTTTAAAAATGCCCGCTGATGTGACAGCCGTCACATACAATCTAACAAATTGTTTCAAATGAAGTTAAAGACCAGCAAGCACTGCTAGAACCGTCATATGGAAAAACTAGATGAACCTTTTGGCCCACCCAGTAACACCATCCACAGGAGAGGCCATAAACACTAATAACCCGCTTCAACCGTGTGCAATTCCGCGCGGATCCCGGCAAGAAGAGGGAGTCAGAACAAAGGCTGCGCAGGGCGGGGAGGGGGCCGAAGGGCCATCCCCTGTAGTGCTGGCTTTTCATTCACAGCCTTGAGTCATTTCAAAAACGCCTGGGAGGCTTTGTGGATTTGACCTTAAGGGACCTTAACAGCAATCCCATGAAGCACTTACAGGTGAGGGAACGGGTGCGAACAAATGTCATCGTTTGGCCGGAAAAGAAACAGTGATAGGAAGGGGTTCGTCCTTTTCTCTGTCACCGTGCTGTTGACAGAGGACCCCAGGCCACGCTCATCACCTTGAAGAGCCTCACTTTCCCAGAAAATGAAGCCATGCCCCTGTCCTGTGACGCTAAGGGACATGCTGCAGACCCACGGACACACGTTAGAACACAACACGGGACGGAGGAGGCCGGGCCTGCTGGGCAGTAGCGCTGGGAGATGCAGGTGCACTGAGCACCCCGGTTCCCTCCAGAAAAAGAACTGCCTGCTTAGGGAGCGCCCGGGCCCTCGGAGAGCACCATCGCAGGGTCACAGGGAAGTCCTCACTGGCAGGATGACAGTGCTGTGCCACACAGAGCCAGTCGCCCTGCCCAGTACCTGCCTTCCACGCTCTGCGACACGGGAGAGGGTGAGGCCCCAAAATGGCTTTGCACAGGGCCATCCCGGCCCCAGCTGTGTGTCGGCTGGTCTGGTTTGGTGTTTGTCATGCTTAGGAACCGGCAGAAGACTCACAAGCACACGGTGACCACCACAGGGATGTCCAGACCAGGCTCAGTGTTTGCCTGTCTGACTAAGAGCTGAAGCACAGACACAAGAGCTACTCCGTCACTGATGGGCCTCGAGGTGTTTGCTGGAATCATCTGCATGTGAACCGGGGCCCAGGAAGCTCCCAGCAACCGCGGGTGGCACCAGGGCGTGCTCTGCAGGGCCCAGCATCTGCGGGTTGGCCCTGGGCTGTCTCCACGGGCCCCAGGAGCAGTGCGTCAGAGCGCGGCCCCGTTTCCTGCGGAGGCTGGAGACTGTTAAAAGCAGAGCTTGGAGACAGTCTCATGGAGCTCTCTGCCATATGTTAGACAAAACTCGATGTGAAAAATCATCGGCTTCCAGCCCCCCAGGGCTTTCAAAAGAGTAAGAAGGAGCTGGAGCTATAAAAATATAGCAAGCATCTGTCTGCACAGGAAACTCCACTCCGAGACTTTGCAAATGATGCCCACTTATATCTACAAAGAAAATCAGATCTCATGGACCATGGAGGTGGCAGCGCACCATTGTGTCCAAAATGTGGAAACACAGGCTGTCATTCTGACCAGCTTGGGGGACGGTGAACTGAGCCTCCCGTGCTGGGACTGGCGGGGCTGGCGGTGGGGTCCGCTGTCCTGGCGCTCCCAGTGCGAGGATGGGGGCTGCTAGGCCACAAGCGCCTCCCCTGCCCTGTGCACACTTGTCTACCCCACGTACCTGTGGTGCGCCCTCTGCTCCCTCCACGCAGGAAGCCCGGGGCAGCGCTCACACAGTGCCCGGCACGGACAGGGTGGGGAAGGAGCAGAGGGCGCACCACAGGTACGTGCCGCAGACGAGTGTGCGTGGGGGTGGGGGCTGCCCTCTAACTTTCTACCTCCCTCCTCCACTCCCGGAGCCTCGAAAGAACCTGTCCACGGTAGCTCTGCTGGGGTTGGGCACCCCTGAGTCCGTCCGCAGGAGCCTCAGGAAGAACCCCTTTCCCTGACTTCCTTCCTACCTGCCTCGCCATTGTCACCTGCAATCTGTCATTACTTTTGCTCTGGTAAAAGCCACGTCTTCCCCGCGCAATGTCCCATGACCTTCCTGAGACTGACGGCGGAAATCCATGACCAGACCTGTGATCTGTCATCACGGCTCATGACTCATCGCCCCCAACCCTGCAGCCTCTCTGGGACTTGGCTGCGAACCCCTCAGTGACCTCATCTCCCCGCTCCAGTGTCCAGCTTTGAGTCCATTCCCCGCTTGCCCTGCTGAAGGACTCAGAGACTCTCCACCGGAACCCATCCGCCTTGCCCATCCAATCCAGGCCAGTTCCACCCACTCGCTGTATTTTGCCGTGTCGTAATGCTCACCCATGTTTTTGGCCCAAACTTTTAGGAAATGAATCCTTGTGTTTAATTTTTAATTCCATTTTTTATTTATTTATATTTAGAAACAAAACTGATTATTGCGTTCCAGGGTACTGTTTGGCATATGGACATCATTATTGCTTTCTAGATTTATATTTTTAACCCATAAGCACAAATAAAAGAATTAACATTTATGTAGACACAGAATTAGTACTACCCATGTATAATGCGCATCCTTATTTTTCCTTGAAAAATTTGGGGGAAAATGCTCATTATACACGGCAAAATATGGTAATTCCCTTTAACCATGAAACTGTCAATTTTCTTCTGTTTTCTTCTTTCTCCACCTTTATCTTGCCTAGTTTTTACTCAGCGCTCATATTATTATTACACGTCCATCAATAAGTATAGTGCGTATGCCGCCTTGTCCGGTTTCAAAGCCACTGTCCCCTCTGTGTCATTTCCTTTCCCAGACAAAGCTCCAGGACGCTGTCTCTTCTCCCGCGCCCGCCGCACGCAGCAGGGTTGAAATGCTGCTCCCAGTACGGACTGCCTGTGGGAGGCTCAGGTGCTTTGCACGGGGCAGCTGGTCCCCTCCCTGAGTCGGTCCTTGCCCTGCCTGTCCCCGAAGACACACAGAGCGGACTGCCCACTCCGCCGGACCTGTGATGGGGGCCTGGCCACCACATGGCCGGCGCTGCCTCTGTGCGTGAGACTCACACCCATGGCCCATCCGTGGGCAGGTAGCATTCTGTCTTCCCTGGGGCCAAACCCCGGGGTCAGAGGCCATGTCGCTGGTCTGTGCTTCCCTCCACTCCCTCGTGCACAAGCTGGCGTCCTTTCCGGCCCCTGCAGTGAGGTGCAAGTGCAAATCTGCCATCCCTGGCCCAGTCGAAGGAGGGCAGAAACTGTAGGCGTGCCACCCCGTGTCATCAGCTGTGGTACAGATGTGTCACATGCAAGGCTGGCACTGCCGGCCACGCCCCGAGGCACACGTCTGGAACCCCACCGCTCCTACCTAACACTCTAGTTATCACCTTCGAATTTGAGGGAAAAACAAAAACTCTGAGCAAACCTATCCCCTACCTACTCTGTCATACTCAGCGCACCCATTTAACACCATACGTTCCCTCACATGTTTCTTCTCTGCACGCCTCCTCGGTGAAGCACCGGAGAGCTGTGTATGGTCACCATCAGCCGTGACGGCGGCAAAGCTCAGCCAGTACCTGACCAAGATCGGATTTCATCTCGGTGCAGACGATGTTCAGCGTGCCCAGCCGTCCTCCTCGCCCTGGAGAACTGGGCCACCCGTCAGGCCCCGAGGAGCCCGCGGCACGGGATGGGCTCGTCCCCCCACCCATGCGGGTGGGCACAAGCTTGGCCTGCCTGTGAGAACCGACGGTGGGCACATGGTGTCCAGGGCGGAACCCTCTCGGGGAACCAGCTGGGAGAGGCCACGCTAGGAAATCCTTGTTAAGCCTCTGCTGCGAGACGACCACCACAGAGAACCACACAGAACCAGAAAGCTTCACCAACCATGACACTTTCTCTTAGAGAATTTGCATTTTACTTCGGGAGAAGCAACATTAACATCTGGAAAAAAGGAGAATAATCAGAATAACACGCAGTCTGGGGCTGAGTCACGCATTGCCCTCCTGTAGCTTGGAAAGGGAGGGATCCCTGACAGGGCGTCAGCCGTGGAGGTCTCTGAGGAGAAGGGGCTTTAAGCTGAACATGAAAAGTGAGGACACCGAGCGGACCACGAAGTCCCTTAATGGCAGGGGCCTGAGGGGGGCTCGGGACAGGGAAGAAGACACCGGCCTGACTTGGGAGCAGAGGGGACCAGAAAGTCCTGCCCTGAGAGGCACAGCGCTTGCTTTAAATAACCCCAAAATCATACTTCTCAACTAATTTTTGTAAAGGGGGGGAAATAGCAGTCTCACAGTCCCTGTGAAGGTCAAATTTGCGAAGACCATGTATATGAAGCTGCCTGAAAGCACCTGGAGGGGAGGAACCCCAGGAGACAGACTGGAGCTCCAGGGCAGAGACCCCCAGCCTGGCCTAGGATTGTCTCTGGGCAGAAGGTGTGGTCCCTGAGAGGCACAGGGACACCTGGTGAGTGCTCGCTCTTCAGTGCTGTCCTTTCCCGTCCTTGGAGCCTCCGTTCTCTGCATGGAGAGCTCTCCGCACAAGTTCTACACAAAACTGCCCCTCCCAGGGGCTTTCGACACTTCCTAAATCACCTTCCTGGAGGGGCGGTCTAAAGTAATTAAATAAATAAAAAGAAAACTTTAAACGTTTTTGGATATTTAGATACCTGCCCGCCATCTGTCACGACATTTTCAAAGCCCAGCTTTTTTCTCACAAAAT
This sequence comes from Macrotus californicus, assembly GCA_007922815.1. Classification (NCBI taxonomy): domain Eukaryota; kingdom Metazoa; phylum Chordata; class Mammalia; order Chiroptera; family Phyllostomidae; genus Macrotus; species Macrotus californicus. The sequence continues at coordinate 68,007 of VMDR010002112.1, forward strand.
AAGTACACTCGTCTGGGATGTTGGTTTTCCCCCCTGTATTAGGGCAAATTCCGCTTTATGAACAAATACAATTAACTGAAACTTCCCGATGATGAAGCTGATCTTCTCGATTACCTAAATTTAATTCATTCCATCTGAGCCAGAATCAGGTTTCCACGTGGGTCCATGTGCTTGGAGGATTGTTTTACATTCTGTTGGGTTTTTCCGGTGAAATCAAACACCCGGGGGAGGTTAATCGCACCTCTCTCCGCACGCACGAAGCTGTGGGCGTGGCGCTTTCAAACCAAGAAGCAGGAAGGTTTCTGCCAGGAACACTGGCCAAGTGCTCACTGCAAAAACGGACGTGACTGTGCTAGGCTGCTGCTTAAACAGGATTTCTCTTAATCACTCTAAACCTACTCTGAACGGTAACTGTTTCAGTGCCTGTCACTTCGTGAGTCCGAGAGAAACAGAACAGCTGTCGTCTGGTCTCTGAGTCCCTGGAACAGGGTCCTGGGGAGACGGTATTCGAGCCGCAGGGCCGTGCTGCACGGGGTGAAGTCACGAGACACGGGTGGTCGGCGAGTCAGAGGCACCCTGCGGCGAGCACACGGTCACTCAACAGTGAAAGCAGCAGCAGCACCTTACCCTACCAGGGATGGTCACCGATGGTCCGTCATTAGCTGATGGCCAATGTGATGGGTGGTCCTAAATGGCGCAGTTTACCCCCAATTGGAAGTAACATGCTTGTGGACGCCCCAGATCCTCGGCTGCCCCAAGGAGCGGGAAGAAGCGGGCGACTTGCCTGCTCTGTCCCAGGACGCGGGTTCGCTCCGCAGTCCTGGCAGCGACTCCTGCCCATGGGACACCAGAACCCCCCCACTCCGTGGCGGAGGCTGGAAGCAGAGCGGACCGTCCCGCATCTTTGCATTGGCCGCACGTTCACCAATGAGTCGTGTTCCTTTTGCACGCACACCAGCACCTATGGCATTGCCTGTCACAGAAAAAAATCGTGTGTAAGTGTCTTGTCATAAATACCTACCTCCACTGGGCTGGAAAGAATGCTTCTCAATTGTCAGTCAAATAAGTTGCATGCCTCCAGCAGAGTCCCCAACGCTTTGAGTTTTAAGCAGCTAACTAGAGGTGGCCACTACTCTCTCGTGGTGGGCTTCTAGAAAAGCTGTTCTAGAAATGCAACTGCAACCTGTTTTGGCGTTTTCCTCCTCACCGGGTTCTGCATGTATAATGAAGATAATTTATTCACTACATTGCATCCTTTAAGAGACAAACAAACATTGCAGATCACTCTGCACCCGGCTACAGTCCCAGGCGGGTGCTTTTTTTCATATGCCACGGAAACATTCCAGAGTAGTGTGACTGCCGTGACCTGTCGAGGGTGACACAGCTGCCCTGGGACATGGTAAAACAAAAAACAAACAAAAGAAGAAACAAACAAACCAGATAGACCCTCAGTACTGAAGCATTTAAATTATAAAGGCTTCCTCTTACGGAAAGACTGATACCTGCTTTCCCTGGACAAGTAACCTTGTCACGCTTCTTCCTGCCTTTCTGCTCCACGCAGAAATTATTGTCACGTGAGGAATTACCAAAAGTGCAGTGACATTACAGCTGTCCTAGGTCAGAACAGGGGTAAGGAAGACATACTGTCGGGAAATGAAGCTACGTTTTGAACTGAAACTTTCTCATCGTGTCTCTGTCTGTTCTCCGCAGCCTGTGTTTATCCTGCATGTCTTCCTAACAAAAATGCAACAAAGGAAACGAGGAGAGGTTTCATGCCAGTCTTCCACGAATACGGAGAGTATTGTGGTCCACACACACACACATCAAAAAGAAACCAATGTGTTCTCTGTCCTGGCCAATCAGCCTCCCTTGGGGGTTGGATTTCTCTAGGAACACAAGACAAATCCCGGCTCAAGTCCACCGTCTACAAGTGTCCGAGGTGGCGGCCGTGACTGTGTGGGTGGCGCACTTTGCATCCTGGCACAGAAGATACACAAACACAGAGCTGGAAGCCTGGAGAAGTTTCCGTGGCTGGAGGAAACTTCCGTTTTCTGTTACCTGTTACCTTTGCCCCTGCCACTTGGCCCCGGGCCCAGCAAAGGCGGCCCACCCACCAGGTCCTAATTCACTCGGGCAGCAGGGTTTACTTTGTACGCTCGTACAAGTACAAAAGGGACACCGCGCCCAGTGTTGTCCCAGGTTGGAAAGTACTCGCAAAGGGTGGGCAAACGTCCAGTGTCACAAAGTCACACAGGGCCTCTAAGTTTCCCATTTCCTGGCCCCTGCAGATATTAGTCAAGTGAAATACAGACACCGAGATTTATTGATGAATTTTTCATAAAAGTAAGGCAGGAAATTTGCAGAAGGATGAGAGGTCAGTTGGTAGGTGCGAGTGAGGCAGGTGGCCAGCTAGTCCACCTGAGCACACGCCTGTGGCTGTGAGGAATGCCACATTTTGCTGTTAATGAGCTAATCAAAAACGTGACGAAAGACCGCCTCCAGCAGAGATCACAAAGCACTTCCGAGTGTAAGTGAGCTTCTTCAATCGCTCAGTAGCCTAGTGTTGTAAAAATTTTGGGAGGCGATAAGGAGGGGAAAAGGTAAGAGGAAGAGAAACAAAACTACTCTAAAAAATAATCAAAATTGTAAGCCCTGCTTTTTAGAAATACCCCAAATCATAAAAGTCTTGCTTATCAACTCCATGCCTGCATCAGTCTGCTGGTAGCTATTTAAAGCCATCCTCAAAGTGTTTTGTTTGTGAAAGTTCTAGGATTCAGTGCATGCTCAGGCAGAGTGAATAGAAGCATAATTAAATACTCGTGGTCACAGCACGGGCTTCCACGAGAAAGCCTGCAGGACTTGCTCTTTAGAATACAGGCCTCATTGTCTCCTCTTATTCCTATTTGTAAGTAATTACATTTTCCTGACTTATTGTATCAAATCTTAATGCGACCTTTCTCTCCTCGGCGCCACTTTACTTCAATCAATTTTCCTGAGTATTTCTTTCAGAGTCTCTTAATAAATGGACCTATTATACTCATTATGATGATGATTATAAAAACCATCATTACTACTCATTCACACGGCATTCTGCATTTTAAGAAAGCACTGTGATTACAGGCATTATTTTCCTGATCTCTTGTGTGGCAGCATAAATGCCACAGCAGTTTTCACTGCCGTGGAAAATCTCACGCAGAACGATTCCCCTTCTCTAACACAGACCAACAAGAAGCAGTGGCTTTCTTTTAAAATGCCCGTTCCACATCCCAGACCAATGCCATCAAACCTACAGAATTCAAATATATTGTAAATAAAATGCTGTGGCTGTTTTTAATGCATCTGCTTCCGCGGAAAGAGTTGATCTCATCAAGCCAAGCACTGAAAACTTTTCTTAAAGGACGTGTTTGATATCAAGAACAGCAGACGCGGCGAATAGGGGAAGGGTCTGAGTGTTATTGATGGAACACAGTAAACGGCCGTCTCAGCAAGAACTCACTCACTCACTCTTGTCATTGTGGCCTTGAACAAATACAAATCAGAGGGTGCCCAGTTAACGCCCATGTCCGCCGTTCACTGATTACTTCTCCATCCACATCACAGGCAGTTAAATGGGTCGAAATTACGAAACCCCCACGTCCCAGGATAGCACTGCCTCCAGGTAAGAGGAGTTCACAGAGCATGAGGACCTCACGGGGAACCGCCCAGGACAAAGCACTCGGCACCTGTGCCACCAGCCTGGGCATGTGGAAGTTGCCTTCGTTTCTGTTCTTATGAACCATATTAAAGCCCCAGGGGAAACTCACGAACTATGTTAAACCCTGGGGAAACGCTCACCGGTCTCGCTGAGAGCACGCCCTCCAGTGTGCACTCACAGAATGAGAGTATTTGGGACCCGCCCGAAAGCCAAGTGTGTCACGAGCGGCAGTCCCGTGCAGAGATGACTTACGAGGAGCCCAGCCTTGCGGCGATGGCTCTGCCCCCGAGAGTTAGAATCCCGTATGTTTATACTCAAGTTCCTGTGCCTTTCCAGATCAGCATTTTCATGACCCACCTGTCCAACTACGGGAACGACCGCCTGGGCTCGTACACCTTCATGAACCTGGCCAGCTTCGTGCAGAGCTGGACCAACCTGCGCCTGCAGACTCTGCCGCCGGCGCAGCTGGCCCGCAAGTACTTCGAGCTCTTCCCGGAGCAGAGAGACCCTCTCTGGCAGGTAAGGCCAAGGCCGGGTTGACAACTGGTGTGATTAGCACCCCCACAAATGTATCTTGGAGTTCTGCAAGATAATTTAGATCTAAAAAGTGAAGGCGTCAGGGGGTTGGGCTGGGGCGAGGGGAGCCCGTGCTCTGTGGGAATGTTAGTAGACTTGGTCAACTGCCCCTTCCTGCACTGGAGTTTTGTGTCACTGCTCCGTCACAGGCCGACTCTCTGCCCTGCGCCCCATGGAAACACTGGAGTTTGAAAGCCCCACGAGGGCTCCAGGGGCTGGGGTGTTTCAGTCGGGAGGGGTGAGTGTGCAGACTGCAGTTGGCTGGAAGGTGTGAGGTTGGGCAGCAGGGTATGGGCTAGGTAGGCGACCAGCTGGTCCACCCAAGCACATGCCCATCTCCAGTGACAAACACGTTAAAGGGACAGGAGAGGCGCACTCACACTGCCATCTGCCTCTGGAACCGTGGGGGACACCAGCAGCTGGGGAACATGGGCAGCTTTCAAAGTACTGTTTGGGAATGACATTGGACATGGCAAAGTCACTGAGCTTCTTAAGAGAATATATCACCTAAATACGGCATCTTCAAACTGTTCTGGGGGTAACCAGGATTTCAAAGAGGACAGTGTCTTGTGCCCTGGAATTGCAGGAACTAGCCTGAAGTTCCATTGCCCACTCCACACGATCTGCGGGAAGTGCTCATCTTATATGATTACACAGCACCTTCTGGGTGTCAGACTCATTCAATCCTCACAACTTCCCTGTGTGGCCGGTACAAGTGACTATCCCCATCTTACAGATGAAGAAACAGAGGCACAAAAAGGCTGAGACACTGAGCAAGGTCACACAGCTAGTGTGTGGCAGGCTGGGAGTCAGTCCCAGGACATCTCTCTGGGAGACGGCGCTGTCAGTCGCTGGCCTAGTGCTGCGAGAATGGCCGACAGCTGGTGACGGCACAGTAACTCTCTTCCCGTGCAGAACTCAGTGATTTCACAGACGGAGCCGAAAGAAGCTCTCAGTTCATGCAGCTTTGAACTTGAGCTGATTGCCTCCTGAGCACAGACAGATAACCCCAAACCAGCTGTGACTGCACATTTTAGTGGGCCTCAGCCTGTGGGTGTGCGGTTATCACCGCACACTGTCCGGGGTTGCCATAACACACATCTTCTCTCTTAACCAAGCCTCACGAAATGCTAGCCACTGGAAGGGCGTGCAGTCCTCCTGCTAACACCCTGTCTTTAAACCGAAGTCATCATGATTTCAGGTGACAGGTTTGAAGTCACCGTTTTTCCAGAAGAACAGCCAACCAGAATACCCTCACGTTCGAGTTAACACCTGCCGCTTATTGTGAACATCCGCAGGATTAGCGGTGGAGTGCGGTCCTGTCTGCCCGTTTCTAAAGCAGTAGTAAAGGTTCCTGTCAATTCTTCACATGATGTGCTCTCTGCAGTTAAAACTGAGGATGTTCCAAATCGGTGATTTTTAACCAGCGTGCCGCAAGAATTTGTAAAACATGCAATACCTGACTATTTAGTCAGGAGCACTGACATCTTTTCCCTCGGATTGCCCCACCCCTCAAAAAAAATGACAACAGCCAACATAATAATAGCCATCTGGTGTGAATTAATCAAAATTGTACCTATTTTTGTCAGATCAGCAAAAATCATCTTGCTGGGTAAGCTGCGGGATTTTAGCCGTTGGCTCGTGTGTGCCCTGGGCTGCAAGGGCGGGCACACAGCAGGCACTCCAAGGACTGCGGGCCCACCTCTGTCCTCTTCTCCCCCCAGAACCCGTGCGATGACAAGCGCCACAGAGACATCTGGTCGAAGGAGAAACCCTGCGGCCGCCTCCCGGGGCTCTTGGTGATAGGGCCCCAGAAAACCGGTGAGAGCGCTCTCTGTTCCGCCCGCGCCTCGCGTGGCCGTGCGAACAGGCCACCCGCCCCGTCACACTGAGTCCTCCCGCCCCCTGTACACGCCGACCATGGGCCACCCACTGCACTGGGACATGCTCCCCCTTGAGCTCGGTGACGCGCTTGCCCGTAAGTGCTCGTCAAAGTGGGTTTGAAAGTGAAAAGGAAGAAAACAGAGGCCGCGTGGTCCGAATGCGCAGCGGTCAGTTTGGGGGCGAATGTTACTTTTATCCGGAAAGCTTAACTGCAGTGTGTTGCGATGAACATTTCTAAAATCAAAACAAATCGTGTGTTTAGAGAGTACCCAACAAGATCCCGTGGGAAGTCGATGGACACAGGTAAGCACCTAGAACTCGGTGAGAAATCCCTTCCCAAGCCAGACTCCTCCAGCCGTCTGGCTGTTACAGTTTCTCTCTAAACGGTTTCTTGTGGAGATGACGATTTTCTGAAATCCTAAGGGTGTTTGAGAAGCAGAACTCCTAGACATAAACAAAATGTTGTGCTAAGAAAGGCATTTTATTCACACCCAGGAGAAATCCTTTGCACCTTTTCTTAAACCGGCGTGCACGTTTTTCCCCATAAACGTTGGTTTCTGTAGGAATCAGTACTACAGTGCAAGCCCACTGGACACTGTAAAATGCCCGACGCTTCCCGTCTCCTGCCTGAGAAATTACGTGGGCCCTTGCACGCTGGCTGCACAGAAAACAGCCATTTCAGCCACACGCCCGCGGGGAATAGGGGCTTCCTTCCCTTCCTCAGGAAGGGCCCGGGAGAATTCTGTGTAATAATGGAAGTTTTCTCTCAGGCCCGTTTGCAGATGTCAATCTGAAAGCAACAATAACGGTGACAAATGCTGTCTTGTCCTCATTTATCTCACCCATCCTTAGCTACTGAGAGCCAAGAGGCAACTAGAAAAGCGCGCACACTCGTCGGTCCGCGAGCTCCCTGTCACCACACAGCGTTGTCACTACAGCCCGTCTCTCTGGGCGTGGCGGGCGGGCGGCTTCAGAGAGCTCTGTGGGGCACACCCCCATCCCCCCACTCCACGCTGTGCTGGATACACAGACGCTGTGAGATTTTGGGTAGACGGCAGAATTATTATCTGTCCTTGTAAACTCAGTCGGGTTTCCACATGTTTGTGTTACAGCTTGTCTCTGACATGCACCTTTGGAAAGGCATATTCTATAGAAATCGAACTCTCCGGGTTTGGTAGAGGGTGCAACGTGCATGCAGTGAGATTCACCCATTTGAGATGTGCAGTTGGACAAACTTGGAAATTACAGACAGCCACAACATTCCCTGCCGCCGCCACAACATTCGGGATACAGAACCTCTGTCCCTAAGAAGTGCCCCAGGTCCCGTCCCAGTGAGCTCCCCCTCGCCCCACGCAGCGGCAGGCAGACGCATGCCCTCGTGACCGTCGGCCTTTTCTAGAACTCTGCAGGAAGGAACCGTGCAGCGTGCAGTCTCTGCACTCGATTCCTTTCTCTCCGCACAGTGCCCCTGAGACTCAGCCCGGTCGCTGCGTATGTCAACGTTTTGTGGAATCTTTTAAATTAACAAAAATATCTTCTTATACGTGAATATTAGTTCCATAAAAGTTAAATAGCTTCATTTTTAAATGTAAGCATTTTTACAAATAATTTTGCGCATATGCACAGTCATCTGGATACGTGAAGGTGTTAAAACTAACAAAAACACAAAAACTGACCTTTGGGTGGCTATTTGAAGGTGCCTATGACTGTGTATGCACCTATAAACACACACCGAGGACAGTTACTCAGACCCGAGCACTCGCGCAGTAAAGACGGACAGCAGAAACCACGAACCACCGATAAAGCACATCGTGCCTTTTCCTGACCGTGCACACAACCACACCCCCTCCTTCCCAACGTCGGCTCGTCCCTGCTGGCCGTGCTGCTACCAGCAAACAGCATGATTTCATACAATTCCCGCAGAGAAAATCCGGAAGAGAATGCTTTCGGTTGGCCTGAGAAAGGAACTAATCTGCTTCCTTTTCCTCACGTTTTAACAGCCTTACTTTCTATCCTTACAAGATTCCGCTCTCATTTTGCAAACACATCGCTGCACCATATCTCAACTTGCTGCTTTTTATCTCACTGCTACTCAGGTGGGGACCCACACAGGTGCTTTCACACGGGTCGCCGCGCGTGACCCCGGGAAGCCCTGAGAGGTAAGGAGGTCGTCCCCCACTAAAAAGATAAGAAAACGAAGACTCGGTTAGGTCTTTTCCGTTCAAGTTCACGCCAGGTGTTAGCAATCAAACCCTCGACCCTAGAACTGTACTTGACGCTGGAAGCCCATGCCCTGGAGAGATTTACTCCACTGTGGGTTTCAAATAGTGGGACTTTTTTCCCCAAAAAGTTTTACAGATTTTGTCCCACATTTCTGCTAAGCCAGTGATTTTCAGGGTGCTGAATCTTAAATTCTGGGGCAGGGCTCAGCCTCCCGTGCTGAACTGGCCCACGCCCGCTGCGGCTGGGACGAGCATGCACACTTTGCGTACCACAGGTGACTCTTTCCTCCCTACGGTTAGCCATGGTCGGAGACGGAGCGTGCGCTGTCGGGCTGAGAGATCATCTAGGAACCCTTCCTCTCTCGGTTCTTCACTTCAGATAACATTGCTGTTGACAGAGTTACCATAAGAGTTTTTCTGTGGTATTAATGCCGCGGATTTAAGTACAATCCTAACTAAAACCCATCAGAGAGGTAAGAAAATTCGAAGTTCGACACAGACATCACTACCCAGCCAAGTTAGGACGGTAATTTCTCCACGTGAGAGAAATGCCACAAAGCCGAGTCTGGCCGGTCAAATCCTCGGCACACTGCGCTCGGCTCGCCCTCTGCCCTGCAGCAGGAGGCTACCTGAGCTCCTGCCTTCAGCTCCGAAGTTAGACTCGAAATCGCTAATTTTACACTTTATGACATTGCTGACTTGAAAACTCACACTCTCGGTCCCCAATATTTACACATCTACATAGACACGTCATTCTCTTTCAAAAATGCCAGTTCTCTAAGTCATGTCACTAAGAGAGGACACGTTTTTTCAAGTCTGGCAGTTTGAACAGTTTCCGACGCTACTTTTTACAGCCATGTAAGTACATGCACACCTGAACACACCTGGCGAAAGGCTGCCCTCTGCCTCAAATGTAACAGGCTCTCAGTCTCCACAGGAGGCACTTCAGAGGAGAAGCCCGGCGTGGCTAGTGGCCAAGTCCTGTGTTAGATAGTGACACCCTTTGTCAAAGCATCCCCAGGCACAACACGTCTTTCCATCCTCAGGGAAAGCCCAGGAACTCAGCGAGGCAGGTGATTTTCTGCTAACAAAAGCCAAGACTAAGAGACGCTAAAGCCCAAGTCGAGGACCAAATCAGCAACAGGGTGGAGCCGGGGCTGGCCCTCGGGGCCCAAGGACAGGCTTCCCCCCGCAGAGCTCCAGCCCCAGGCCTTAGGGCTGCTGCTTCCTGAACGCTGGCTCTGGCTCTGCCTCGGTTTCGTACAAGGGCAGCCTCTGTGCGTCTGTTTGGTTCACCGCAGTACTCAGCTTATTGCTCACTTTGCAAAGCGAATAGCAGGAAACTGTGCTTTCACGTGATTAATCTCTGAACCTCTGCTGTCTTTTCAGGAACCACGGCTCTGTACCTGTTCCTGGTCATGCACCCCTCCATCCTTAGTAACTCCCCCAGCCCCCAAACCTTTGAGGAGGTACAGTTCTTTAATAGAAATAACTACCACAGGGGGATTGATTGGTAAGATGGGTTATTAGTATGAATCTAAAAGTATATGTACTGTGCACTCACATTGATAAACTTTTAAGTTTGTAGCCACAGACAAGTGTTATCCTCTGCGCCTTAGAAACTGAACACCTGCAGGAGAACAGAAGTTAAACGAACTTTTCTCAGCTCCCAAAGGGACTTGCTGCCCCAGGAGGCTCACATGTAGTTTCAATTTGCATCAAGTGCCTGTGGGGCAATCAGGGTGTGAAGAGAGAGGCCCTGCGCACAGCAGGAGTCCCAGTGCCCGCCCCTGCCACAGCAGACACCTACACAGCTCTCCCCGTGCACTTTGCATTGAAGTGACGTCTGTATACAGAATTTTCTACTTCGTTTTGGCGTAAAAGGGAAATAAAGCTAGAAATATTATATATTTCATAAGTAATGAAAGCCCTAAAAAAGATATCAACAATATACAAAATTTGATTTTTTTGGCCTTTGAATTCAAATTAGAAATATATCCACCATCTAAGGAAAATAGCTCAGTTAAAATGTCAAACACACACAAAATGCGTAATGTGAATGCAGTAATGCAGCAGGAGGGGATGTTGCAAGCATGTATGTCAATGATAAAATTAACCGGCAAGTCTTGCTGTTAAGGGGTGGATCCTGGGCAGAAAGTGGTGTACAAGGGTGGAATTCTCACAATAACCCCGGAGCATGAGCATAAATATTTTTCACGTGTTTTGGCATAAATCGTTCCTGTACGTTAACCCCTGCTGTCAATTGTGTGATCTCGGTCTTATAAGCATCACAGCCCTCGAGACAGGCTTGTTGTGGGTTGCCCGAAAGGAAAGACAAGGCAACGGGCTGAGCACCGCCCGAGCCCCTGCCAGGGTTCGTGTGCACTCTCAGGCGCCCTGTTTCCCTGCCCGTTCCTCGGGACAGAGCCAGTGTTGACCCGATGCGCCCCGTCTGACGGCAGCTGGGAGGACCTAGAAGGCACCCTCTGCGTCAGCGGCCATGGGGCCATGGGCCCAGCGCACCTGCCTGTCTGCCCGCCTGTGTGCCTGCGGCAGAGGGTGTCCTGTCCACCTGAGGACCAGGCCCGGCCAGAGCTGCTGTGGGAGTGGGGAGGAATGTGACCCCTGGTGCCCAGGGGCCAAAGGCCATCTAGGAGAATCAGTTGGAAGAAGGAAGCTGTTCCCAAGCCAGTGACAAGCAGGGGCTCCACAGCAGTGACAGGAAGTCCCGGAGTGGTTTACAAAGAGATGGCAAGAGCAAGCAGAAAGCTGAAGAGCAATTACAAATTTTATTTTTTTAAAGATTTTATTTATTTATTTTTAGAGAGGGGAAGGGAAGGAGAAAGAGAGGGAGAGAAACATCCATGTGTGGTTGCCTCTCACATGCCCCCTACTGGGGACCTGGCCTGCAACCCAGGGATGTGCCCTGACTTGGGAATCGAACCGGTGACCCTTTGGTTCACAGGCCGGCACTCAATCCACTGAGCCACACCAGCCAGGGTGCAATTACAAATTTTAATTATAACTCACTAAAAAAAGCCCAATTGCAAACACTTTTGATTGACAAATGATATGTTTGTAAAAGGCAGTCACACAAACAGTGAGCACTAGTAACTGCGAACGCCCAGCTACTAGCAGCAGTGACAGCTTGTTCTCGGCATCAACCCTCGGGTGGCCTTGCCTCCCTGTGAAGCACCAGCTGTCGTTCTGGGGCCACAGAGCACTAAGGTTGAAGGCCATGTGCTTCAGGGGGCCAGGGTCACCCTACAGAACCCCCCCAGACACTGCTGGGTGACCTGGACCCGGGTCTGCGTCCCTCGGGGAACTGGGGAACCAGGGCTGCCTTCAGCGGTGGGCAGCCTGACACAGGCCCAGGTGCCAGCAGGGCAGGGGAGTTCTGGACCCTGAACGCCATCTGCACCAGCCCCCCCCGCCCGCCCCGGGGCCCTGTGGAACCCTTCTCAGAATCAGCACACTTGAGAATAGCCTGTTCCAAATACGGAGCCGCCGGACACTTGGGGGCCTTAGCCCGGGGCCCAGGGTGAGCTCCTAAATGAGCCAGTGTCCTGAGATGCGGCACTAGCCCTAACTCGTACACACGCCAGGAAGAGAGCAGATCCAGCCTTCCAGATGCCCGTGTGCGTCTCCTTCCCCACAAAGGATGACAGAGTGACAGAGCACAGCAGGCGGTTTCCAGGAACCCCGAAAGGCTTTTTTCCCTCGCTGCCCCAAGCTTCAGACAGGGCTTCATGGCACCCGCCAAAGTCCACCATGTGTTGGCTGGAGTCCCAGCCAACAGACGGGAGAAGTCCTCACACCAGTGTGAGTGATCCTCTGCTCGGGGACACTGAGGCCCTGTCCAGGCAGCCCGCCCTCTCCGGGGCTCAAGCATGGACGAGGGTGGGCTGGAGGCTGAGGCCGTGGTGAGAGGAAAGAAGCCCTGGTGTGTTAAAGTTTGACCACTCTGTGTCTATCTCCGTCACCTCCAAGGCTGTCCCCCGGTTTCACACAGAGCAACAGGAAAATGCATTCAGGAAAGCAGTCACGCCACAGGACAAGTGTCCTGTGCGCTTTTCCCCGCTAGTCCCTGTGTGGGACAAGTGCCTTGCAGAAGGAGGCTTTTGTGGTGGGACACCTTGAGGGTCTGCGTTGCCGGGGTGAGCACAAGCCCGTCTTACTCTGAGCAACACTCCCTTCCCAGGTACATGGACTTCTTCCCCATCCCATCCAACGCCACCACGGAGCTCCTGTTCGAGAAGAGCACCAGTTACTTCCACTCCGAGGAGGCTCCCAAACGGGCAGCTTCACTGGTCCCCAAGGCCAAGATCATCGCCACCCTGGCCGACCCCTCGGACCGAGCCTACTCCTGGTACCAGGTGAGGAGACCAGACAGCACCCAGCAGGTGCCGGGCTGGGGGGCGGTGCAGACCTCAGGTTTTAACCAAAAGGACTTGCTCATTCTTATATCTGCAGGAGGGTGGATACATTTTTCTTTGTTGCCAAGGAGAAACTAATGTTCTCCTTAAGATTTTATTAATCGTGTACTCATTTAATTAATTTGTTGGATAAAATGCATTAGTGCAATGAAGAAACTAAAATATAACAAACAAAATAATACATCCTGAGGTATATCTGTGCTATATATGTGCACTTTAGAAGTAAAATGCTGTAATAGTTTAAGATCATTATTTCCCCCAAACGTGCATGCCGCCGTTACTATCTGCCTCACTGCCGAGGAGCAGAACTGGCCCCACGGGCGTATTTCAGGCTTGGCCAGCCACGTGGTTGGGCTCAGCTGCAGCTCTGCCCCTGTGTTTTGGAAGTCCCCAGAGAGAATATGTAAGTGCATGAGCTTGGCTGTGTTCCAATAAAACTTTATTTACAACAAAGGGACAAACAAATTTAGCCAGCGGGCTGTAGACTGAGGAGCCTCACTCTAAAAGAGCTTAAATAACTGCTTGTACTGGGAAAAAAAAACGTATAACTTAGCAGCAAAAGTAAATGCAAGGACCCTCCCTACCGGGAAGCGCAGCGGTGCAAACCCCTCGCGGGCCTTCCTCACGCACCCATCACCTGTGTCTGACGTCCAGAGGACTGAGCACAGCATCGACCACGGTGAGCTGCTCCAACAGACTCTCCCAACAACACTGGTACAGCAAACGCATGTTCACTTTAATGAGTCACCAAAAACAACCAAAAAAACTGCCCTGGTGATACTTCAATCACCAGGTGGAAAAGGTTCAATGAAAAGCAGCTGAAACTGAGCACGCACTACAGCGACAGAGCCGGTGCCCCGGGTCTCTGACGTCCTTACTCACCCCCGCCATTTGGCAAGCTGGAAATGCGTCTCTGCTGTCCACGTGTCCAGCCGTTCACTAGCTGTAACGACCACCACGTGCCCAGTACCGTTCTAAGTGTGATTTGACAATAAATTAATACATGTGGGTGTTCCATTCGATGCTGCTTCCCATGTAATTGGAGAAATGGGTGTGAACAACCACAAGCACTGAGTGACCCACAGACTCCTACCAAGTGACAAGGGGACACAGGTTAGGCGTGTCCGTCAGCTGCCGCAGAGGAGCTACTGGGCACCTCCCGGAAGGAGGGAAGGATCTCCAAGGGGAGGCCTTTAGGCAAAATCAAAAGGGAGAGCTTTTATCAGCTCAGGGAAGGGCTGCTGCCTGTGAGGGGTTACCGGTGGGTCAGGCCTGACAGGTGTACTCAGGCTCCTATTTCCTTGGAAACCATGAAGTTAAGATAAATGTGGAATGGTGTGTCCACAAACCCCTCCTCTGAAACTCCGCACCGAGTGGAAACGAGGTGCCCACATGGCTCCCGCCCCCAAGCAAGGCTGGGATGTGCCCCCCTCACCGACAGGGTTTCAAGCAGGCACGTTCCGGGTGGTCCGCAATGTCAGGGGTGCAGTTTCTCGGCCCAGGGCCCTCGTGTTCTCTGACACAAGCAGCTTCTCCTGGTTCACGACCGGGCATCAGGACAGGTTTGGCGGCTGGGACGGGGTGGGGGAGGTCGCACACAGCGGGCAGGATCCCCTGGAGGCTGAAACCCGCACCCGCACCCACACCCCAACTGCCAGCCTCGGGCTCCCAGCCCCGCCTTGTCAGTCGCAATGAACAGCGAGCTGCAAATTGACTGATTCGATGTCGCACGACTTACCTTTCCCACCAGGTGTCGGGGAAAAGAGAAACAGCCTTAATTGACTGAAAGAGAAGGAAGAAAATTGGGGCTTGGCAACCACTCAGCCCCTGAAAAATTGAGACTTTACAGAAAAGGGAGGTCTCGAGGCTGCCAGCTAACCATGGCACCCTCAGTACCACAAACAAAGCGCTCCAAGGGGCAGCATGTGGCCCCCACCCCGGCCAGGGGAGCAGGCAGCGCACGGCCATTTGAATCCCAGTTGCACCCAATTTGCCGTTCGGGTGTGGCACCCATCCCCGCACCCACCGCCGGGCCTGGGTACTTAGGGAGCAAACCAGGGCAAATGTGATTTGCTCAAGCCCCTGGGCCCTGGTGAATCCGTTTCCTCCTTGGGTTGCTGCTCTCACGTTCTCTGTGGGAAACGTTTCCAATTCCTCACAAAGGTCACCGCGAGGTAAATGGCAGCAGCGCTCAGAACCCAGGTGTGTGCGGCAGAGCCATGGGTGTCAGCCACCGCACACGTCAGGGTGCGCAGTGCCCTCTCCACCTGACACAGCCCGCGGGGCCTTTGTAGCAGCGCACTCCCGGGCGGCAGCTGCGTGCAGGTGTGCCCCGTGCATGGTGACACTCACTGCACATGACAGACGCTCTGCTTAGGGGCTCCAAGGGGCGTTCACACCACTCCCGAAAGCTGACTTTCCGAGTGAAATACACACGCCAAGGAAACAAGTCCATGAAGGTGGTTAAGGAACCCCATCAATAAGAACTGGGTTGCCCCCCGTCCTGGGGCCGTAGCTCTGATCCCAGACGCTCTGAGAAAGCGCTTTCTTGCTTCACTGACTGCAGAGCAGATGCCTCTCCTGCAGTGAGGCAGCCCTGCCCTCGGCTGGAGGGGCCTGTGGGAGACGGGCTTGTGGTTATTTAGGCCTGAGGTTCATTGCCATCGTCCCCCTTTGCACCACAGCACCAGCGATCTCACCGAGACGCCGCGGCACTGAGGTTCAGCTTCTACGAAGTGATCTCCGCGGGGCCCGGCGCGCCCTCTGAGCTCCGCGCCCTGCAGAAGCAGTGCCTGGTCCCAGGGTGGTACGCCAGCCACATCGAGAGGTGGCTCCTGTACTTCCCCGCCTTCCAGGTACGGAGCAGTGAGGACCTGACCGAGGGTGGCTCTGTCTCCAGCACAGAGGAAAGCTTCACCACAAGCACGTTACCCGCTTTTACTCATTACTGGCCAATAATGAGGCTGTGGCGGCGAATTAAAAAAGAGGCAGAGGCAGAAAGCTGTTTGATTTTCTTTCTGAAAGTTCTCAGGTTTGCTCCCCAGGCCCTGTTCCCTAGCTCACACCTCCCTGACTGTACGAGCTCTGGGGGCTTCGCCACCCAGACTCTCAGTCCCACAAGAAGGCACACGCGCCTCGTGGCCAAACAAGGCAGACGCTGTTGTGCTTAGGCACCGCTACCTCCCTCTGAACGGCCCTGATGCGCTTTTCTGGGTCCTCTGCTGTTCCCGGCTTCCCTGAGTCTCCCCTTGGCTGGGCAGCAACCAAAGGACAAAGCCACGCTGACACTGATTGCCGAAAGCACCTGGTCACACGCCACGTGCCTGTGTCTGGAACCACACTGTGCAAGGAGAGAGCCACTACCGGGCACGGCTGTTGGAACAGGTGTCCCAGCCACAGAAAGTTAACCGTGCAGTTCCTCAGCCACATTGTCCGCACTTCGGCTGCCCGACAGCACCTGGTGGACACCGCCACTCTGAGGCATGGCCGCCCTCCCAGAAAGTTCTAGAGAACAGTGCGGGGCTGGAGCACATAGCACAGGACAGAAGAGGTGTGAGGAAGACTCGCCCCACAGGCCTGGTGGCCCTCCACCTCGCTGTCCTGTCATTGACCTTGCCGCCCACCCCCCCCCACCGCAGACCAGAGTGAAAAGCCAATTCCCCCACTCGGTCTGTCGAGGAACTTCCGTCCGCACTCAGGTCCCCGGGCATCCTGTCTTTTTCTGTGACTGTGTTATCACAGTCCTCCTCAGACTGGACAGTGCTGCCCCTTCCCGTGGAACCTCGGAGAATGGCCCGTCCTGTGTGCCATCACAGCAGGCCTTCCTCCACCTGGCCCCTCTCTACCGCGGCCCTTCCAGCTCCATGGTGCGGTCCACGGTTTGCACGTTCACAGACCTGGTTTCCACTTGTGGTTTTACAGCCACGCTCCTTACGCTCCCTCGGTCCCCTCAGGGGGCGTTTTTTGTTTGTGCAGTGTTTGCACCACTTCTCAGCTTACAAAACGTGAGTGCCTTTAATTCGCGCGACTGATTTCTTGTGGGTGGCCTGGTCCGGGCCAAGAGCGGTGCGTGCAGACCCCGCGGTGCGGGGCCTCGCCCTGAGCAGGTCGGACTCGGAGAACTGGTGTGATACAGCTACTTGTCTTTCTCAACGTGCCTTTTTCTTTCCCTGGTCACTTAGCTGCTAATTATTGATGGGCAACAGCTGAGGACGGATCCTGCTGCCGTGATGGATGAAGTCCAGAAGTTTCTAGGAGTCTCTCGTCATTATAACTACTCAGAAGCTTTGACGTAAGTCTGTGTTCTAACGAACGCTTCGAGGTTTCGGCAGAGAATGGGTTTTAAGGAAATCCTGGTTTGGCGGCCGCAGTCCATGCCTGCTGTTCCATGAGCCCTGATTCTCGCCCGGGCTGACAGCAGCCACGTGGGAGGGGCATTTCTACCGTGTGGCAAGCACGTGTCCTGAGTCCCCTTTTGATTTCTAACTACGAAAGCTTTCCTCTGGAAGGGACCAGGGAACAAAGGGGTTGTAAATCACAAAGCCAGCAATTCACCTGAGAAGGGGCTTCCTGTCCGCTGGCCATGCCGAGCCTGTTTAACGGGCAGTGCTGGCGCTTCTGGAGTCCGAGGAGGTGCTCACCAGTGGCTATGAGTGGGCATCTAACACAGATTCCAACAGCAAGATCGGTCCGCCCACGCTGCGTGGGTGGGGGCTGCCACTGTGAGGGGACCCTGTGTCTGCCCCTCTGGCTTCACCCACCGTGGGTCTGACTTGCCACCTCTCCTGCAGGGGCCTCAGCAGTCACAGCTCTGGGTCAATTTTCTCTGGCTGGTTCCCTCTGAGATTCTCAGGTAAAGACCCCAGCTGGGCAGGCTGGGGTCCTAGGATTTAAGGAGGCCCATCCTCTCAAGGCTGTGAGAATGCTGGGGAGGGAGGTCTGCTTAATGTGCACCCTAACCTCACAGGAGACCTGCCTGGGCACCTCCTTGTGTCTTATGGTGCCCATGCACAAGGGCTCGCCGCCTGACAGACGAGGGTCATGTTTGTCCTCAGGTCACGTGCCTGGAGCGGCTAGAAGACACTGGTGGATGGGCCATGACCCACCTCTCGCTGGATGTTCCCTTTCCAGTGCACTCTGCACCCTGTGCGAGAGGCTACCCGAGAGGCAGGGTCTGTACCTTGCAGCAGTCTTCACCGTGCAGCATCGGCAGGGAAACCCTGTGCACAGATCACACGAAGACACACACAGAAGGGAGCACTTTGGGGCTCGAAGACAAGGGAGGGGCGGAACCCGGGTTTCCAGCCTCCTTCCCAGAGTCGCCCCGTCCCCGCTGGGGCTGTCTGCCTGCTGAGCCCCGCGATTTCTGCACCGCGAGTCCCCTCGAGCTTGCAACGGCTTAGCCCCAGAGCTAACACAGACGCCAGCCCTGGGCGCTTAGCTCCCAGCGTGACCTAGAGGACGCCGAGGGATTTCAGTCTGCGGCCAGAAACTCAAGTCCACTTTCTGCTTCACATCTTTCTGAGTGTCTGCTGGGAAAGGAAGCTTTTATTTTCTCAACGTTTCTGTTTCACGTTGGCTTGTCCTGAGTGTCATTCACTGTGTACAGGGCAGAGCACTGGACTGTTTCAGAGAAGGGAGGCGGAGTGTTCTGGAAAAACGTGGGTCTTTTCCCCACAGCAGCCCTGGCCTTGCACGCGGGTGCTTGGCCCTGCGCACCCCGCTGCCGGCAAGCTCGGCGGCCTGGAACAGGGGTGCGGATGGCAGACAAGTGATAGCAAAGCAATGCGCTGTGGGCAGACAGCTGCCGCCTGCTGGCACCTGGGCGCACCTGTCTACAATGACCTACCACGCGGTTCTCCAGCCTGGCTGGGGCTCGGCAAGTAAAGTGGCAACATTCAACAGGGGTGGTCTCCGCCTCTCGCCACACGTGCGGACGAGTCACTGCTTGCTCTGTTGTCTTAAAAGTCCTCAGCTGGCCTGACTCACCTGGTAAGCAGCAGCAGTGTGCCTGCTGTGGGGTGTTTGGGACGTCCTGTCATTGCCTGAGTCCCAGTCGGTGTAAACGCGCCCTCCCCGTGCCCCGTGCCTTTGGTTACTCTGGTTAAGGCACCTGCACTGAGCAACGGTTCGCGTGGTGCTTCGCACACGCCGGGGGACAGGCGGACAACAGCCACGTTCTCAGGAAGGCCGTTCATTGCTTCCTGTTCTCCCTGCTGGTGAGATGAGCCTGTCTCTGGCACTTGAAACTCAGCGATGTGACGCCGTCTAGGAACGCAGTGCACTGTGATCAGACACGACTTCTCAGCCGCCCCGACCCCAGCCCTCGGCTCCCAGCAGATCACGTGATGAGACTGCAAAGGCGCACCAGGTGTGCTAGACACGGAAGGCGGCTCCCGTGTCAGACAGCACAAACCGATTCTCATCAACGTAGAAAATTCCAGTTTCAAAGCTATTTCCAAATAATGGTGGTAAGTTTCTCCTGCCAGGAACATGACTTAT
Source organism: Macrotus californicus (assembly GCA_007922815.1). NCBI lineage: Eukaryota > Metazoa > Chordata > Mammalia > Chiroptera > Phyllostomidae > Macrotus > Macrotus californicus. The sequence continues at coordinate 87,320 of VMDR010002112.1, forward strand.
CCCTTTCCACAGTCACTGAAGAAAGTGACGGCATCAGTGTGTGAGGACTTAAAGCGACTCACCTCTGCCACCATGGACTTCCAGTGACACACGGAACTTGTGAGAAAACCTGATTTCTCAGTAGTGTGAGTGTGATCTGAAATGAGCGGGATAAGCGCCCAACAGCGTGAACGAGAACATTCTCGCTCAGTCGAGCCCATCAACACTGCACAAGTCTCGTCCCTCGTCCACGTGACCCGGACGCCCCCACAGTGAGCAGGGCTGGCGCTGCTATCATTTCAGCTCTGTGGCCGGGTCACCCAGTGTTCCCACGCCGACTGATCATTTGCGAGAAAGCAGGAACAACAGTGCTTCGTGTGGAACTGAGCGAATGTACGGCAGCTAACGTGGAAACCACGAGCTTTCAGTTTGCCCGTGAACATGTCCCTCACAGTTATCCCGAGCCATCAAGGGCCTGGACGGGAGCTCCCAGGTAGGACACTAGTGAGTCAGACCCTGAACCTGAGGCCTCACTTCTCTGTCAACTAACCTGTTTGTTAGCACGAAGGGAACCAGACAGAACTGTTCGGGTTTTAGTACTAACGTACTGTGACGCTGTCGATAAATGGGCGATAAGGACTTGATGGCCAGGGGTTGATAAAGACTGTGTTTGTTTTGTTGTGTGGGCGGGGCTTAGCGGAGTGATAAAGAGCTGAAGCTGCTTCGAAGTCCAGAAGGACTTTCTCCATCTATTATCGTCCCCATGCCCAGGAGCCCTCCCCCGTGCTGACCGAGAGGCGTCTGAGTGAACACGCGCTGCGCGAAGACTTCTCTTTGCACCGAAGTGGACTCTGTGGTAGCTAGAACCTGCTGACTCTCCAGGTGACCCGGGACAGGCAGCCCAAGGCGCTCGTGATGAAAAAGAAGAGAACCGTCTGCTCCCATTTCCGGTGATGGGTTTGTTTTCAAAAGTGGTTGTTACGTCTCAAAGTCAGACTAGGCTGTGTGTAGTTAAGTATTTTCACATAGCACTTCATAACCACACTGTGTGGTGGGTCCCGTAGCGCCAGGGTGCGGCAGAGAAACCGGGGCACAGGAGAGCCGAGCACGCGTGTGCAGGCGGCAGGGCGCACTCCGCCAGGCCCCCGAAGCTGCCGCTGCCAGCTGTTCAGCTCTTCACGCTGCACCAGGCGTGAGAACCAGAGTCCCACAGTATTGTGCGTTTTCACTAACAAACGGCACATCGACAGGAAGTGCTTCCTTTAAAAAAATGAGACCTTGAGATGGGCTTTTTAAGCTGTCCCCAACCTGGTTGTCAAAAGGGTCCATCTCCAGACACAGGCCTGCGGCCTTGCCCCATAAATGTGCTGTCGCCCTGACGTGCAAACGGAGCCGTGGTGACACACCACAAAACAGCTCGGACCCACAGACAGCACCAGCCATCGGTGCAAGTGTGAAGAAACCAGAGCCCTCACACATTGCTCATGGTCACGTGTGACATGTGGCCGCTCCGGAAAAGCAGCTCTGCAGTTTTTTAAAAAATTCAACGGACTTTCACACACCCGCCAGTGCAGTCCTAGGAGCCGACTCAAGAGAAATGAACGGCCACGTGCACAGCGGTGACCTTCATAACAGCCCCTGACAGGAAACCATCCACGCGTCCACCAGCTGGCAGGTGGATGAACAAGTCAACATATCCTCAGCAGCAAAGAAAAAGGGAGAAGGAAATGTCCAGAAAAGCCAGACTGAGCGAAGCAAGCAGACCAGTGCTCGCCAGGGCCGGGCTGCCATCCAGGCCGGGCAGCTGAGGCCTCCAGGGATGGGGGTGGGAACGCTCCACACCTGGACGGCGCTGGCAGGCGCACAGCTGTAAGCGTCCCCCACAAATCGCTGAGCTGCATGTTTAGAATGGGGGAGTTAGGGCATGTAAATCACACCTCAAAAACGCTGTCAAAAATAAAATGTCAAAACCATCGTACGTTTCTTTCCCCTCCACCTTTTGCTCCGCGATCACTGGGAAACCAGGCGCAGAGCCACACACCGTGCCGAGCACCGTAAAACGGGCACTCAGGTCGTGAAGGGGGCACGTAACAAAAGCTCAACCGATAAAGAGCCATAAGAGAGACATCAAGTGAGTGAAAATATAAATTCAATGCACTAGAGCTGCTCTGCTTATGAGACTATGGCACAAAATCCAACAGTGCGGGGGCTGCAACTTGCATGCAGACCTCGGGGCAAAAGCAGGCCGTGGCTCTGGGCACGGAAGGTGGCTGACAGCTGGGGGCCCGGAACGAGTTGCCCGTGTCACAGCAAGGCCCCCTGCTCTGAGACTCTGCAGGTTACAGCGCAAGCCCCGTGTCCGTCCAGAGAGGAGAGTGGGGCCTGACTTGGCGTTTCTAAACCCTGGGAAGGCTGGAAACGTAGAAAACCTCTCCCTTCAGATGAAGGAGGCAGGCTTATTAACTTCTATTAATAGGGGACCTTCTGCTGACAACGTTTCTATTAGGAATCTGGCCAACGCACAAACCTGACAGATGGACTGAGAATTCTGCCCACAGACTCCGTGCAAAGAGAGGCAGTCAAAAATATGCCAGTTTCCCTGGTTACCGATTAATACCCAAATAAAAGTGCTCATGTTTGGGGTCACTGTATCTCGCAGATTGCTTGAAAAACACTTTTCTGTCTTTTTTACTTTTTTAGGTTTGACTCTCACAAAGGGCTCTGGTGTCAGTCGCTACGAGAAGGTAAAACAAAATGCCTCGGACAGAGCAGAGGGAGACAGTACCCTCCCATGGACCCTGATGTAAGTGGAGAGCGTAGAATGCAGACCAGATTAGCCCAATTCTGAACAGTAACACACCTCGCTTCTTAGAAAAGTGGCTAAAATCAAAATTCAGCCTTTCTGAAAATTAAAAGCAGCATTTGGATTCCAAGGCATCCAGGTGGCAGGCTCGCTTTGATTTTTCCAATGAGATGTGTTGCCTGTCGGGCAGGGACACAGAGAAACAAAGGGGTTTCCCATTTTGGGTCGGAACAAAAGGAGGTGGCATCTCGTCCCAAAGAGAGAGCTGCACTGAGCACGTTCACTGACGCCAAGGCAGGAGACGCATGGACCAGAAACCGAAAATAGAGCCCAAAGTTTTCCACTGTTTCGTCACCACGTCACTCTGTGGAGTGTGTGTGTCCTGCATGTGACAGTGCTGGTGTGCCAAGCTCTGAGCTGTCCATATGCCACTGAGTCCCTCGCCAGGCTGGAAAACGACGCCCACATGGCCAGTGAAGTGAGGTGGCTGAGCCAGTCCTCGCTCTCGGGGGTGTGAGTCCCCACACCAGGGGGAAGGGTGGGAGCAACGGGGCCCAGGAGGTGCGATGCTGCAGGGAGTTAGGGTGTGGGACCACCAGTCCCCACATGGGAACGTTAGCAGCCAGCAGGCAAGAGCGGCGTCCCAAGCAGGTCACCACAGGGAACAACGTGAAGTGAGCCATTCAGAGAGAACACAAGGGGACCCTCAGACACTCACTGCCCCCAAGGACCAGGCTCCTCCCTGGACTGCAGGTCCTGCTGAGCAAAGGGCACAGAACGAGGGGCTCCCAGACGGGAGACCTGACGTGTGTCCACCCCGGCCTGGCCTGAGTGTGCCAGCAGGGCCGATGGGCCGAGACAGACCAGAAATAGGCAGCTGAGACAGACGGGCATGAGCTATACAAAGGTCTGGGTTCTCCCTCATCACAGGCTGCTCAGAATGGGGCACAAGCGCTCAGCCTGCTGCCAAAGGTTGTGACCCCTGCAAAACCCAGCATACGACACGAAATTGCCCATGCAGGGTGACACTTTTTTGTGGCATTTAAAATGGAGTGCCACACAGGCCGTTCAGACAGAACAGCACAAGGGGCTAAATGTGTGCTTTTGAAGCTCTCAGCGCCGTGCAAAGCAGGGGGTGTGGACACAGGTGCAGAAATGCCCAACCACATCCCTCACCAGGGACGGTGGTACACACTCCCCGCAAGCCCCACCCCAACCCACTGCACAGTGCAGCCCGCCCAGGTTCAGACAGTTCCGGCTGTGAAGTCCGGGTAGCTGCTGAGGGTTCCTTTCCCGCCTCAGCTCCAGTGGCACCAGCACACCAGGGGCAGTCCCCTCCTCCCCTGCCGCATCTGTAAGGCTTGCCACAGCACGGTTCCAGCAGTCAGGGTCTTGTAGGTGCCTTAGAAAATCTCCAAAGTGCTCAACATATAAATGCCAGTCAGTGGAGACAAAGGGGCATTTAACAGTATAGGCTGGCCAGGCCCACTCTTTCTCCAAGGCTGGGGTGATGTTCACAGAGCGTAACACCGTTAAGTCTTATTTCCAGCAATCAAGCTAGTTATTTTAACATTTAATTCTACACGATCACACAAATTGCATGTTTACAACGAAAGCTCTTCCCCTAGCGAAGTGGTGTGTAGACCCGGGTGCGTGTTTTGAAGAGCGAGTCCCTGTGTTAATCTCGTGCTAAGAAGGTCCGCGTGCGTGACCCAGGCATGCAGAGGCAGGCGGGTGCGACCCGTCGGGGCAGGTGAGGCGTGCTGGAGTAAACTGTCAACACAATGTACTTTCCCTCCCCCGCAGAGCAGAGCCTTCCTGTCCAGCTACTACCGGGACCACAACCTGGGGCTCTCCAGGCTACTGCACAGGCTTGGGCAGCCGCTGCCGGCCTGGCTGCGACAGGAGCTGCAGAAGGTGACGTAGCACCGGGGACGCCTCTTCCGTCCGAGCACCTGCCCAAACCTCCCAGAGCTACCGAAAGGCTGTTTAAAAACATACCTCTTCGGAGGAGAAAACGGAAAGCTCCCTCTGTGTGCTGCAGGAGGGTGGTCAGGAAAAGGAAAAGCACCCACCACAAGCCATGGGGCCTGCGGCCTCCCGCCTGCCCCGCACCGGGGCCCCAGGGCCGCCCCGTACCAAGGTGGGCATTGAACTCAAACGCAGAGCTGCCCCATTTCCCAGAAACACTCACACTTCTGTAGATCTGCTGAGGCTGTGTCTGCCTGTTCCGTGCCTCCTTATTCTTTGATGCTAGATAGTGCCCTACGAAACAAGCAAAACCAGCATCACTACATAGCGTGACACGCCAAAGGCCCAACACCCGTGAAGAACACTTGCCAAAATATAAATCCACTGAAGTATTTAGGAAGATGGTAATTTACAATCTGTGCAAGATCAGAGTGGAAAAAATATGTATGAGCTTCATCTGCATCAAAGACAACTGCTACAGGAAAAAAGGTGATTTTCAAACACCGAGTCCAGTGCATTTACATAAAAATGACTAACTCCTCTGCCCTAAAGCCATCTGACGGTAAACAGAAACACACGGAGGGTTCCAGAACAGGGAGCAACTATGAGAACTGTGCGACTGGGTCCTCTGAGGGGAGAGACTTGTCAGCCCTGAAGGCGGACCCCTGACAACTGTGTCCCTCCCTCTGAGCCACCACCGTCTCCAGCACGCTCCCTGCGCCCGCAGAGACACCCAGCGTGGAATCCGAGGCATGAGCTGCCTCCAGAAACAGACTGGCACTTCCATGGGAACGACTTTTTCTTAAATGTTCAAAGGAAAACTAAGGACAGTTTCTCTAGATCATGTGTTAGGTTATTTATGCTTGCATTATAGAAAAAGTACATTTTCCATGTAGTTCTAAGTGAAACTGTGTAATGTAGAGACGTATAACAAACACAGATTAGTACACGACTGTTAATCTGGTCTTTGAATGCTGCTGCGAACACAAGGCAGACAAGCGTGGCAGGGCAGAGCCCGTGTTTGAGAAGAATTCACCACTGCACCCGTGGAAGACGACAGAGCACAGTTCGACTGTGGGCCGCCTTCCAAAGTGAACGCGGGAGGCACGAAGACAAAGCAGGCACAGCTCTTCAAGTGTCTGTACACCGAGACTCTAAACGACCGTGCGAGTGACAAAGCACTTGGAAAAGAAAAGAAGGGCCACATGTGGTTTCCCGTGCTTGTATCTACCTAATTTTTAAATGCACACCACACATAAAATGTGTAAGTAGCAAATAAGTTCCCTGCTGTGGTTACACAAGCCTGTGCAAAACACTACCAAAAGTACCATCAGGCGAAGAAAAGAGAGGACAGGAAATTGATCACCCACGTATTTTTATTGTTGCTACCCATGAAACTGTACCAGCTATTCATTAACTACAAAACAAGTTTTGAGATCCTTCCATGCGCTATAAATTTTTAAAATCACATTATAATTATTAGCTAAATGTTTCTTAAAGTTTTATGTGCCCAAACGATACACAAATTTTTTAACAAATAAGCTATTGGCAGAAAGAACAGGGAACAGAATCCGTTTTAAGATCCCTGACGTAAGAGCACAATCCCAGGCCTGTGGCCGCGGCAGCGACCTCAGTCTCCGGCTTGCTGCTGCCCTTCCCAAGCAGTGCGCACGGGCGAGCAGGGGACACGCGTGGGTACAGTCCCTTTAGGAAAAGTGGCCAAGGTCAAACGTGGCGAGGACGGCCCCAGTGGTTGCTGACAGCACCCTGCTTGCGTTTTGACATTTCTACTGATGGAAGAAAAAAAAAGAATAGGAAAGCGACACGATGTTTTCATGGTGGATGTGCATTTAAACTCCTGACACAGTTCGCTAATGGCATGGTTTCTGTCCAGGTAAACCGAGTGCACTGGACAGCTCAGCCTTTAGGGTCAAGGTTAAGAGTGTGTTGGTCCTCGTGTCATGAAAGGAGACAAGGGAAGAGGTCAGACCACCGTGTGCTGCTTCGCGGGGCAGGGAGGACGCTGCCGGAGCCCCCAGGGCCTCTCGTCCCCTCGTCCCAGAGCACGTGCCCCCGCGGGCGGCCACTGGTGCGGAGCGTCACAAGTGCCCGTGCGAAATGAGTGTGGGAGAACGTGGCTGAAGACCGACTTCGTATAGAATTCCCTGACAGAGCTTAAAACCGGACGCTTCCTCAGGAAGAGACGTGGCGGTTATCCCAGTGTTTGCAGCTCTAGTACTCTCGTCATTCACATTGAATGGAAGTTCCTGGGAACATTTTTTTCTCCGAGATTTTTAAGATACAAGTGACCCTGGATGTAATTCTTACGGTGGCGTGGCACCTCCTATGTCGACAATAAACTGTGATGAGAAAACACACGAGTGGGCCTGGTGACTTCAGGTAACGGGTGGGTGTCTGAGGGTGTCCCCTGGGGCAGAGCGGGAGGCAGACCCTCCACGGGGTGTGGCTCAAAACGGGCAGATGTGTGGAAACTTCCAGGTAGGATGTGGGTTTGCTGTCAATGAAAACCTCTCAGGGACCCTGCTGCTCATTTTTTTAGTTCTAACAAATGTAAAGGGGCTCCGCACGCCCCTCACAGACCCCCAGGATGAGAGAGCAAGAGGCCCCCTGGGGGCTTACTGCCCGGACTGGAAAGATGACAAAACCTCCTGCCCCGGAGACCCCTCTCTGCTCCCACCAAGCGGCGCCTGTCTTTGGAGCTCAGGTGTGAGCTCATCTGTCATGAGAATGCAGCAAAACAGTGTCTGCAGAGGAGGGGGCGGGGAGTCCACCACTGACCTACATTTCCCGCAGACCCTCTTCTCCATTCCAGGCCCTCCCTGTCCCGGACATTGGATGCCCTCAGCTCATAGCCCACCCTGCCTGGGTGCTCCAGTGACTCCCGACAGGCCAACCCCACCAGAGGTCCCCAAACTGGACAACGTCTCACCCCAATTTTCTGTGTGAATGTGCCACCTTGTGTTCCAGCCAACGGGCGACTGCGTTCTAAACCAGCCCCGCCAAGGCTACTGGCTTATAATGACACAACCTTACACTTTCCAGAGACACAGGACAGCCAGCCAAAGGCTCACTGATGAGCAGGCACAGGCCGCACAAATGTTTCCATCCGAGGAGCTTTCTCTCGTTCCGAATTACACCCCACAGCCGAGTTCTATTCCGTCAAAGCTGAGTCCGCTTGGTCCCCACCAACGACACTGGTGCCGCCTCCTTCCAGCCCAGCCCAGCCCACCCCACATGTGTGCGCACCCCTGTCCCCACACAGCCCCAGTCATGACGAGGGCGGTGCACACCCGAGCGAGATCACCCCCGAGACACTGCTTGTGTTGGCTTGAGATGCTGACCTTCTCTCACTCACTCTGCCCAAGACAGACTGAGTCTCACTGGGCCAGGCTATGCCTGGCAGCTCTGAGGGTGGAAACGGAGGACACAGAGCTAACATCCAGGCTCCATGGGGAGTGAGCCTTTCCCCGGGGCCAGGGGACTTAGCAGACTTTCGGGCCACCTCCCGCACCCAGTGCTGCTCCTGGCTCTTGCCATTCACTGTCCTCAATTTCTCGTGATAAGGGTTTTCTGCACAGTCAGTGCTCTCAAGAAACGTCACAGAGGCTTTATTAACTGGGTCACTAGTGTATGACATTTTTTAATACCCCCTGCACCTTCGCATATCACATCTGTACCAATCCTCACCTTGGAGCTTCCATCATTCTCGGTCTACCCCCAAAGTTACAAACACAGAGGTCAGCGAGCCACTGCGGCTGGAGACAGCTGTCACTTCACCATTGCCCTCGGAGCATCCCTTCGAGCACCAATTTCCCACCCCCTTATCCCATGGCACACGCACACTAAAGGCTGAAACTGCAGCACACCAAAAGATACATATTTCTTCCAGTCTGACCAAAAAACATGCAATTCGGACTCATTCACACCGATGGCTAGTGTCATGCCGGCCCCTGTCACGTCTTTATCTGGCAGTTTGAGGGGAAAGAGCTCATGCCCGGACCTCACAGTCAGGCACCGCACGTTTCAAAGGTTCATGCGGCGTGCCGAGGGGCAACCGCCGCCGGGGAGGCAGAGCCTCCTGGGTGGCATCGGAAAGTATTCAGGAAAGGCGGTCACTCGCCAGATTCAGGTCGCTCTGTGGCCTGGCAGTCCCTTTCAAGGAAGTGGAAGCAAACTTCACCACGTAAATACTTGCGGCACCGAGGCTCTAAGGCCTCTTAGGAAGAGAGTATCCTCCCAGTCTGTATCATACAGAGCCCTGAGCTGAACTGCAGGAGATGGGGACACTTCCAAGGCACAGGGGAGCAGTGACAAGCTGACATACAGCCGTCTCCGGACAGCTGCTTCCTGGCTCTGAGGGAACAGACTGGGTGCGGAATGCCTTCTGTCTGCATTTCCGAGGCCAAGATGCTCTAGTTCATGTCCGTCACTGAAATGGAGACCAGCTCTTGCTCTTAAATATGATGCATGATTTATACAGTTGGACCAGAGGAAACTGGCTTTCTTTTCTCTCCATGGTACGTAATATTCTGAATCTGAATTTTGTAGTTTCGACCCCTTAAAACAGGAATGCAAGCTCAAAATGCTCTGTAATCTCAGGTTTTAGTGCATCTTTGCAGAACTTAACTCCTTCAAAGCAAAAAAAAAACTTTTAAAGGCACAGAAAGCAAATACTATCAAAAATAAAGTGTACTCCACTTTCAAATGAATAAACTGATAAACTTACAGGAAGTTAAATGCTGTCATTTTAAAAACAATAACAAGCTATGGAGATCTAGCATTAACAGATCTTCACTCGCACCTCTGACGAGCTCGATAAAACGTGACGTTTCCACCCCAAGTTCACTGCGGGGATGTCCTCGGTGCACTTGCCCACAGCAAAGAGGGCAGCCGGGACCATGGTCCTGTACCCAGGGTTCACTGAACACCACTGGGTTAGTCACTTTCCCTTTTGGGGCCTCAATTCCCCATCCGTCAACAGAAAACATCACATGTGACCACCAGTGACTGCCTTTCTCCTTCGGTTATTGCGACATTCCCGCTTCCGCCCCACCCAGCCTGCCCAGGGCAGGGGCCACCCACGTGGTGGCAACCTTGGAAGCAGGTCTTGGGCCTGAGGAGCCCGACCCCGCCCCCTCACTCCTCTTTGGGAGCACTCTGGTCTGCTTTCGACCTGTGAGAGCTTCAGCAGGAATCTGGGTTCAAGTGCACTGCACAGAGCCACAGACAGGACAGACAGAGGCGGACACAAAAACGGGGCTATACATGTGTGTTCAAGCACTAGGAAGACGCGGAGCAGGCATGCGCACGAACAACGTGTGTGCATGTCTCATCCCTCGGGTGGGCCAGCAGACGCTGCTTCTAGCCAGCCTGCCCAGCACCCAGCAGAGGCAGCCAGCACAAGCCGGACAGCAGAGGCAGAAGGCTCGAACCTGTGAGAAACGGGACTGGAATGCAGGACAGAGAGGAATACTTGAATTCAGATGCATGTACTGTTCTTATGACAGCCCCACCCACATAAAGTCTAAATGCCCATGACCAGCAGTGTCCAGTCGGGCGAAGATCACAGAGGCAAGAGATCAAGGCAGCAGGTGGCTCTGCCAGGAGAGAAGCCAAGGCGAGCCCCCCGAAGGTCCCACGCCCCACAGTGCACCAGCCCTGACAGCACCATCTGTGGACCCCTGGCAGATCCACGGCCCCTGCAGGGTCTGCCAGCCAAAACTAAATGCCACCCTTTGTCACTGTGCCGGCACTTCCACTGAGTGTCACAGCAGCAATCACGCGGGTACCCCAGCGTTCACCACAGCAGCAATGTCACATGTACTGGTAGTCACTGATCCTCAGGTCGCACACTCATGTGAGAAAGCCGCCTTCCCCCGCCACTGGTTATTATAAATGCAAGTCCCTCGAGTAACTGTCCTGTTAACTCTCTGTGTGACAAACTGAAGCTGCCTAGGACACTTGGCTACCCTCTGACGCAGACAGGCCTCTGGAAAAAGCACTTGAACAACTGTTTCAGCTGCAAATTGAACGAGCTACTTTATATTTTTTCAGTCTTTTCAATTTATTTAAACTAAAAGAAACCTAGCTACTGTACTCATGGAATATCATTTGTACTTGATATTGACTGAAAGATTGCCTGTCAGAGAACCGTGGTTATTCGGATTTGAGTAAGTGCCAGACACTTTTTGGAAAATGAGCAAAGTGAGCCTGTCACTGCAAGACAAACAACTGACACTACCTAGTGCCAGGGACAAAGTCTGAGCTGTCAAGTGAAAGTCAGAGTTCTGTCAAACTTGGTCCCGCTACCAGGACGCTTAACGCCCTGCTGATGAGACTGGCGGTGATGCCACCAGACAGGAACCTCAGGTACTCTGCTGGTGAGACATGTCAACGCGTGGAACACCTGCGCAACTCGGGGGCCTCCTCCAAAGGACCAGTGCCGGAGGTCACGGAGTAAGCAGCGCGGCAGTCACCATGACGTTCAAAGGCCCAACCCCGGCGAGGTTCACTCGCGGTTCCAATGATGCGGCGGGATGTGGAGCATCAGTGTTGGTTCCGGTTCCACACCACGAACGCCCTGTGAGAAAACACCGCTTGCCGAATCTCAGTGAGTGTAGGACCAAAGGAAAGCATCCTTACCTGCAAAGACCGTAAATACACACCTTCCTTTCCCAAACACAACTTGTGTCAGCTCAGATTCTCTTTACACACTTCAACAGAAGCAACATGTCAAAATAGACCAAACGCAAAACAAGAGGCCAGAATCCAGCCGTCTCCTCTTAGATCAAACATTCATGAGATTTGGAAAAATGCAACAAAATGCCACTTTCCTCACTAAATTATTTTTTTGTCCTGGGAAACATTTATTTTTCATTAAAACTACAATAATGTTATGGGTTTGCTCTTATTACTTTTAAATCAATGAACACTGTTTAATTCCTCAACTTAAATTTCTAATGCAGTAAATATTGAGAGATACAACCCTTATACACAAAAGCCCTTCGGAGTCCTCATTAATTTTTAGACATAAAGGCATCCCGATACCCAACAGTGTGAGGGTCGCTGGCACAGGAGGTGGAAGGACCTTAAGTTCCAAAAGCCAAAGCTTGCACTGTGAGGAGTGGCCCGGGAGAACACACGAGAGTGGTTTCTTGCAGAAATCACTAAGAACGGGCCTTTCGGTCCAAAGGGACCTAGGACCAGGAGGCCGCCTGCGGACACAGACCGCTGACCGCGGGAGTGCGAGGCCACTCACCTGGGACGGAACTGGAGGAACTGGAGCAGGCCCGGCCCGGCACCAGCGGAGGGCAGGTGACACCCCAGGCCTAGACGTGGCCCTCTCACCTCACGTCCATTGTCAGCACCGCCCTGGGGAGGAAGGGAGAAGAACCCTGAATTTGACGGGGCTTTCCTAACACAGACTTAAGAACTCCTAACGTCGCGAGACCTACCTTGAACGGGGATGGTTACTGAAAACTAAACAGAGCTACATTTCTGCCCAGGGGTGTGGTGACAGAGCTGAAACCCACCAGGTAGGCATGATGTCCCAGAGACTCACGGGAAAGGGGCCAACAGCAGAGGTGGCCAGAGGTTGTGACTGCCCAGCCCCACTGAGAAGGGACAGGGCGGGCACCGAGACTCCAGGACTGGAGTCTGCAGGCACAGCCCAAGGCAGACTTGCCCCCTCCTCCACCCCACCCTTGATCCGGGGGAGCCTGTACATCCACGTCACTCTGGGTCAGCACCCCCACCTTCGCTGTGGGGACAAACCCTGTGGCTCCAGCCTCCATTCCATCCAAACCCAGCCACCCCCCAGCTCTGCGGAGCTGCCCGCTCCAACAGCACCATCTGTAGCTCTGAGATCTGAGCTCCTACCCCCATCTCGTCCTCCACTGTCAATCAACCCCCAAAGTAACCTTCATGCACATCCCGTCAGGGGGCTCTTGTCACAAATCCTGCCAGGGCTCCCCTTCCCTCAGAGTTCAAGGCTCTGATGTCCATGGGCCTCAGGACCTCAGTTCCCTCCTTCTGCAGCAGGCGGACTGGCCTCCTTGCTGGCACTCTCAGGGCCCTGTGGTGACAGTCCCTCAACCCTCTACATTGCCAGCACCTGCAGTTTATCTGGCTCTTTGCTCAAATGTCATCTTTTACGAAGTGCAACACTGACAACCCAACACAAAGACCCACCCTTTCTGTCCCCTGCAGTTCTGGTCCACTCTCTGATCTGGTTTGTTTTAACCAGAGCCCCTGGAATGTTATCGCTGTTACGTAACTCACCGACTCCATCACACCTGTGCTTCTCGCCTGCTCAGACCAGCCTTCGGGACCCAGAGCTGCTTGCCTGTGTCCCTGATGGGACTCCTCGTGTGCACACCTAGTCTCTGACACAGAACATGGGACTCCTCATGTGCACGCCTAGTCTCTGTCACAGAACATGGGACTCCTCATGTGCACGCCTAGTCTCTGACACAGAACATGGGACTCCTCA